>SNQJ01S0062266.1:41305-65410 GCA_010110895.2 Picea sitchensis
GCACTATGCTACATGATGTGCATTATCAAATGAGGTCAAAACAACTCACCAGCTTAAGTATATTTATATTACATTTACAATTGGGTTTAGTCGAGGGATATTACATGAAGAGTTCAAGAAATACAAACCACCTTCTTTCAATGGAGAGATTGATAAAGGGGAAGATGCAAAATCTTGGTTGCTTGGTTTAAAGAAGTACTTAAGAGTCCATGACTACTCCGAAAACTTGAAGGCTTGAATAGCCATCTTCAACTTGAATGGAAAGGCTTCCATTTGGTGGGAAGATCTTAAGAATGTGAAAGGAATCCATGAAGAGGAATTATCATGGAAACAGTTTGAGAACCACTTCAAGAAGAAGTATCTATCAGAGAAATAATTTAATGGGAAGACTAAGGAGTTCTATGAACTCAATCTGGACAACTCATCATAGAGTAATATATCAATAAATTCCTTGAGTTGTTGAGGTATGTACCCTACATAAAGGATGAAAAGGTAAAAGTGCAATGATTTATTATTGGGTTACCCCAGACCTACCAGAATAGGATTGATTTTAACGAGCCAAATACCTTAGAAGACACTATCTAGAAGGCAAGGTATTGTTATGAACAGATCGGGAGTCAGACAAAGCCTCGTGAGGATTGGAAGAAAAAGAGCAGTTCGGGATTCAATAATAAGGGGTTCAAATCCTCAAGATTTAAGAACTATAGGAAGGACTCTAGGATAATTCCTCCTACTAGAAGTGTATATCAGAAAAATTTCCCTTCCCAGAGTGGAACTAAACCTTTTGTAGCAACCCCAGGAAATATTGATAACCTGAAGAAGGAACCCTTGAAATGTTGAGGTTGTGGATAATAACATCTACTAAGGGACTATCCACACAGACAAAAGAATAGTAGGAGAGTATACAACATCCAAGAAGCTACCACACTCAATGATGTGGCTAGTAGCATGCCACAGATTTATGTAGTCGTGGATAATAAACAATCTAACCACCAATCTTCAGTGGTGGAGATGGAAGGTATGATCGCCAACCATCTAGTTTCTATTTTAATCGACCTTGGTTCTAATTTGAGTTATGTGGCCCCTCAGACTGTTGATCATTGTAAACTGTAATTGGTTAGACATGTTAATCCATGGTTAGTACAACTAGCCACTGGAACCAAAAGAAAAGTACCAGAGATCATACCATCTTGCCAATTCATTATGGATGGATTTCCCACCCAAGATACCCTTAACATACTTCCCCTAGGGTCTTATGACCTGTTGATTGGTATGGACTGGTTAGATGATTATAAAACTAAGTTGGATCATTACCATAAAACCTTAGAATGTATAAATGAAGAAGTGAAAAAGATAACCCTCCAAGGGATTCAGAAGCCTATTTTAGTGAGACGAATATCATCCCTTCAAATGAAAAAGTATTGCAGAAAGGAATGTCCTCTATATGAAATACAGGTGTAGGAATATTTTGAGGATGACAGATTGAACCTAGAGGACCACCCCATATTAAGAGAGTATAGATACATGTTTCCAAAAGAGGTACCAGGTCTACCTCCGAGGAGATACATTGACTTCTTGATAGAACTTGCACCAGGAACAATGTCAGTGTCTAGGACACCCTATAGGATGAGTACACCCAAGATAGTTGAGATCAATCTACAACTAAAGGAAATGATGGAAAAAGGCTACATCCAGCCCATTGTGTCTCCATGGGGAGCACCAGTCCTATTTGTGGAGAAGAAATATGGCACGCTTCGACTATGAATAGACTATTGACAACTCAATAAGACAACCATAAAGAACAAATAACTCTTACCAAGAATCGATGACTCGTTCGACCAATTAGGGGGTTCTTCCATTTTCTCAAACATTGACTTGAAGTCTGGATACCATCAAGTCTGAATCAAGGATGAAGACATCCACAAAACAACCTTCAGGATGAGGTATGGTCACTATGAATTTGTGGTAGTTCCCTTTGGATTAACCAATGCCCCCGCCACTTTTATATGCTTGATGAATAATGTACTCAGCAAATTCCTAGACATATTTGTATTGGTTTTCATTGATGATATCCTAATATACTCCAATAATAGAGAGGAGTATGAAGAACATCTTAGACTTGTACTTCAAGTACTAAGAGAGCATCAGCTCTACGCTAAGTTTAGAAAGTGTGACTTTTTCCAGAAGCAAGTCCATTACTTAGGCCATGTTATTTCTAAAGAAGGAGTGGTAGTAGACCCTGACAAGATCAAATCTATTATGGAATGGCCTACCCCAAAGTATGTATATGATATCAAATCCTCTATGGGATTACTAGGATACTATAGAATGTTCATAAAAGGATTTTCCAATATTGGTTGTCCAATCACTGCCCTTCAAAAAAGGGGGGTTAAATTCACTTGGACATTAGAATGTGAAGAAATATTTCAGACACTGAAATACCTTCTAACCCACACACCCGTGCTAAAAATTGCAGACCTTGATAATGAATTCCTCATGTGTACAAATGCATGTAAGGAAGGACTCGGAGGATTCCTTATGCAAGAAGGACATTTGATTTACTACAAATCCAGAAAATTGAATGAGCATGAAATCAATCATGTGATCCACGATCTAGAATTCGATTCCATAGTCCATGCTTTAAAAATGTGGAGGCATTACCTCCTGGGTAGGATATTTGTGCTTATGATGGAACACTATGGATTGAGGCACCTGTTTGATCAACCAAGGCTCAATTCTAGACAATCTAGGTGGATGGTTGTCCTTAGTGAGTTTTATTTTGAAATCAAACACATCAAAGGAAAGGAAAATAGGGTGGTTGATTCCCTTAGCAGAAGTGTGAAAACGATCCACCTGGAAACGGTGAGCACCTATGAAATGGATGTCAAGGAAAGAGTCAGAAATGCGCAAAAACTAGATGCATTCTTCAAGACCGTGATATCGTACCTAAAGAAAGAGCCCACAAGGCTGAAGTATGAAGGCTAGCAGATGTTGGACAAACGTCTGTTGACTTACAAAAAAAAATTGGATATCCCAATTTGTGACAACTTGAAGAGGTTCATAATTGACGAACTACACAAGAGACCATACACTGGTCACCCAGGATATCAGAAAATGATCATGGCCACTAGGAAAAAATTATAATGGCATGGAATGAAAAAGGACATAGGTGACTATCTAGCTAAGTGTCTAGAGTGCTAGAAAGTTGAGGAAGAACACTGGAACCCAACCGAGTTGTTACAACCTCTACCAATTCCAAAATGGAAATGGGAAACCATCTCCATGGATTTCATCACTAGATTACCAAAATCGACCAAGCAAAATGATGCCATCATGGTAGTGGTGGACAAATTGAGAAATTTTTCTCACTTCGTTCCTGACAAATCAACTTGAAAGGCAATAGATATTGCCAACATCTTCATGAAGGAGATATTCAGACTACACGGCATGCCTATGGAGATTGTATCTGACAGAGATACCAAAATCACTTCAAGCTTTTGGAAATACTTGATGGCTGGTTTTGAGTCTAAATTGTTGTTTAGCACAACTTATCACCCTCAAATGGATGGACACACATAAAGATTAAACCATATATTAGAAGACATGTTAAGGATGCATGTAATGCATCAGCCTAAGAAGTGGGAAGACTACCTGCAATTGGTAGAACTTTCCTACAACAACGATTATCAAGAGTCACTGAAGATGAGCCCTTTTGAAGCCCTATATGGTAGACCATGAAATACTCCAGTCATTTGGAGTAATCTAGTGGATAGAATTACAATCAGACCCGACATGCTGAAAAAAATGGAACAACAAGTAATTCAGATAAAGCGAAATCTAAACATTTCTCAAGATAGATAGAAAATTTACGCCAACAAAAATAGAACTCCCAGAGAGTTCAAGACGGGAGACCACGTCTATCTCAGAGTTAGGCCTAGGAAGAGTTCCCTGAGAATTGGAGATTGTGCCAAGTTGGCACCTCGGTATTGTGGACCCTTTGAAGTATTAGATAGAGTGGGACCTATAGCCTATAGGCTAGCACTCCCTCCCACATTAAAGGCACATAATGTTTTCCATGTTTCATTATTGAAGAAATATGTACATGATTATAATCATATAATTGATTGGTTTGTGATCCAGGTGGATTTGGAGGGAGAATTCTTGCCAGAACCTCAATGCATACTAGACAAGAAGGAAACCCAACTCAGGAACTGAACCATTGCACAGTTCAAGGTGCAGTGGAAACACTTTGGCCCAGATGAGGCTACGTGGGAAATCGAAGATGCCACGAGAAAGGAATATCCATTTTTGTTCACTTTTGTATATACAAAGCATGTTGACAGATAAAATATCGGGGATGATGTTCCTTTATTGGGGAGGGAATTGTAACACCATGTTTCCCCCAGTTTCTAAATATAACTATATTAGCCAAGATACTATGGAAAAATCAATATGTGTGAATGTTTGATTGGATGGACCTTCGTATAAAAGGTCAATGAATGTAAATTATGTTATTTACTTAGAAATGGATAAGTGTTGCATGATTGCTAGAAAGGGGCAGTGTACTAAGAGATACCATGAATGCTATGAAAGAAATGGTGAAGGGGATTAGGGATGGTTGCGTTAACCTTCACCAAACTAGTACCTTATTGGATTTGATTACTTAGAACCAGAACAGTCCTCTGACCCAGAAATGAATTACAGTCAGGCTGGTAGGTAGGAAGACCTCCTCAAGAGTTAATGAGGGGATGGGGCAGAGCACCCATCTGTAAGGATTTTATACCTGACAACATACTAGGAATTCAGGACACACGCAATATTGTTGAGCAAGGAAAGAAAGGAAGGTGTGGTGGGTTACAGGAAGACCTACGAAGAGCACAGAGACGAGAGGTTAAGCCCTAGAGTTCAAGGAAGAACTGAGGAATGAATGTTTTGGTCACAAGAAGATGGCTAGCAGGGTTATGATACAAGATGATAAATGGGGTTGGTCCTCCTTGCTTGGTATCATGTAATTTGTTGCCAAGATCCTGTAGGAGGAGGAGAGTAACCTCCATCCCTATTGTCGTTGATTCGGAAGAAAGGATTTCATCACAGAGAATCATGGTCAAGCTCGAGGGTGTCTATTCGTAAATCCATTAGGAGTGACTGAGCCTACGTTTGGGTGGAAATAGACACCCCTTTCAGTAGTCATTTCACATTATCCAGTTCTGATAAGTATTTTCCTTGTTTTATTTATTAATCTCGAATAATGGATGAATGCTTGAATTTATACATATGTGTATTTATAAATAATTTATGTGTGGAATGGTTATGATATGTGTATGCCTTCACTGCTTTGTGAACTTACACTTCTGACTGATAGTCTCTATGCCTATCTTAGCTCCTAAGGCTTCTTGGGGCATAATTTTGTAAGATGGTCAAGATAGGAGATATCGTGTTGAATTGAACCTTCCCATCTGAGAGGATACCCCTTTTCAGAATCCTTGTCGTGCGATAGGATTCTAGGCCCCAAATTCCTTAACCATTTCATGATAGATATCAGGAATAATAGCGGAGCTCAAGCCTTGAAAAGAGGAGGTCTCTTCATTTGGAAGACGAATGGATGAGACCTCTCCGAGAGAACCCATATGACCAATACCTAGGAACCTTGGACTAAGTCTACGAAATCTAAGTCCTCCTGGGTTCAGAGCTCCGGAAGTCCGGGACGTTGGAGTATGTCCAATCTTACCAGCCTTATACTGGTCGAAGGTAACCTGGAGACTCAGTTTCCCATAAGGTTGACTGGAATTAGGTGGTTCCCCAGGGTTTAGGTGGACCTATCCTACCAGCTAAACCAGGAGCCAAAACCCCAAAGATCAGAGCCGCGAAGGGCCCAGAGCCATATATCGAAGGACCCTCCAGGTCCTTTCCCAACCGATGATTTACCGAGGATGCGTGGCACTAGCCTCTTTAGTTCGAAAGTCAGGCACTTTGGGAGATAAAAGGAGGTTGCACCATAACACTCTTGAACATCAAATCCCTGAGGTAACCAAAACCACAGATCTATAAATCTACGTGGTCGGATCTTGACCGTGATATCTGGGGAATGTTAGAGACCTGCTAGTCAAGGGTGACGTGGTGTAGTGACATCACCCAGGGCATCATGGACCCAATCTTGACATGCCCCGTGTCACTCTGACCCCTCCTACATGTCAGTTCCTGATACATGTCTTCCTAGCCAATGTGGCTGGTGAACTGATCGGGACTCCGGTAGTCCTGGACTTCGAGACTCCAAAGGATATGAAATGCAGTATATTAGAGATACTGAACGGTCTGAAGGTGAGACCCACGTGGTGATCTTAGAAAATTTAAAAAGTTTGGAACTCCGGGTGGTCTCATGGGTAGATCATAAATAGGCGTGAAGTGTCAAAGTGTCGAATCCCTCCACAACTGACATGGGAAGAAGAGAGTAAGTCCAATCATGATATTGGACTAAGGATGGTATTCCACCATGGAGGAAGGAACTTGGAAATAGTATGTGTGAGTTGGATTCACGTGGGCGCCATGTGGCCCTCAACCAATAAACTCTCAAAGGACTTCAAAGAGATATATCTGTTGGTTTTGGGCTCAGTTATGAGCATGGAGACAGTGGTTGCAAAACTCTAGAAGAGTAGAGTGTAGTAGAAACCCTTAATGAAGGACTTGATCACCTAAGGAGAATGAAATTTTGAAGCCCCATCTCTAGGAAATACCCTTAGGGGTCGGGTGTGTTACACATTGGCCTATCCATCCACAAAATTACTCTGTGCACCCTTGCTAAGATTTCCTTCACACATCCATTGATGTGTTTACCGTGCCCAAAGTGTTGTATATTCAACAAATTCAAGATCCATGTACTTTAGATCCCTAAGATCCATTGTGCATGCTCCAACAGTGGCGCGCATGATGGTCCCTCTCCTATACTCTCCATATAGTTATTTTTCATCAAATCTAGGAATTTGACTATGTCAACCATGTCATGATTGAATTATTTCATGGTGTCTACTCCTCCCACCATCTCATTGTCTGCCTTCACTCCCACTAGGATTTTTGGCATTACTATTTCCAATTACGCTTGTGTGCGTGATATTCCTTGCGCATTGCTCTCAGCTCGCGCCTTCTTCTTCCCTTGTGGGGACAACAGCCTAACCTATGGTATGCCCTGGTGCTCTGTTTCATGCCCTTCTTATGGATCTAGGCCCCACTATGTTGAATCCATGGCCTGTTCACCCTGTTGTGGCCATTTTCCCCTGGCCGCATTGGATTTTGTCCTCTCTACATCCTCCTCAGGTTGCTCAACCTCCTGTGATATGTTTCCTTCTTCCTAGACTTGCATGTCATGTGGCTCATATTTAGGTGTATGGATCTCATCCACATCCATGACTGTGGGCATGTCTTGCGTCCATGTTTATGTCACCCGAGCACTACTTCTCGTGTTTCACCCGACCCTGCTTAGCACTCTAATGCATGGTGGCGACATCTTGTTAAGATTCAGACTGTTGATCTAAAATTCTCAACCTACTCTCCAAAATTCTCACTCTCTCACACTTAGACTTTTCTCTCTGTTCTTCTCCTTAGTGAAAAAACACAAATGACCAAATTTCCCCCCCTTTTCCAACTTTATAGTGGGACGACGAAATGACAATTGTTCTGCACTGACAGTTTTCACTTTTTCCTGTGCACTCCACTTTTGTACTTGTCAACTATTTTGCAGTTCGCAATGTTATGACATTTATTTGCAAAGGGGGAGGGGGGAGTGTTTTCCTCAGAAGTTGGCTCTTTGGAGAAATAATTAAATAAAGTGGGCAAAAAAACCACATTCAACTTATATCCAAAGTCAGAGGTGTGATGAGATGTTTTGGCACGACATGATAAGACACGCATAAATCTGGGCGGTCAAGAGCTAAGCACCCCAGATCAACAGTCGAGGGCCACATCAGGGCCTCAACATGAGCACACGATAAAAAAGGTAGGGTGGGCTCAAGAAAAAATCCATGATATATGAAGGTGCTACATGTCCACCAAAGACACACATCGGGCCCAAAAGTGGGGAGGTTAAAAACCACTTTTCACAGCCCCGATATACGCATGTGCACATAGTGCCATATCCCGGGCTGACAAGTGGCCTCCTCTCAACACTTCCTCTCCTGTCATATGTCTTCCACTCACTGTCTCGTTGGTACCTATCTCTTTCTCATATTCCACCACCTGTGCCCCCTTGCTCCACATCGCCTCCATCCCATTACACCTCAGCTTTCGCTTATATCGTCCCCATGTTATCCTCAGTCTCCTCATCCATTCACAGCTGTCCACCTGGCCATCTCTCATCCGCTACTCCATACCAAGTGTGCCCATCACTTTGTCTGTAGCCATGTCTATCATCAGGATTCCCCATAAGCATCCAGCTAAGATCCAGACGGTGAATGATAATGCTTCCATGTCCTATAGAGGCAGAATTGACTTGGGTCTTCCGGATTCTAATGAACCAGTTATTAAGGTTGGTAGGGTACAGTTGAACATTGTTTCCGCCATAAATGGAAAACCCATAAAGGACTGTAAGCAGGTCAACTTAGTTGTTGAGCCTTCTTGAAACATGATTTCATATGACAAGGCCCATTTCTGACAGGAAGCTACATGCACAGTCTATCAGGAAGCATGCAGACGCAATGCCTTTAATGCAACTTGTCGACTATGTTCCTGTGATTTTTGTTTTGAGTATAAATACTCATTTTTGATAATTTCTAAAGGGTCGATGGTTGAGCTAGGATCCTGTATTGTAAAGTTTTGATGAAGCACTAGTTTCTATGGCTATGTATCTATATTTGAGACATCTTGTTTAAAGAAAGTCAACTTCTTTTCATATCTTTGTAAACAAATGTGTTAAAACACTCAGAATTGGAGGATCCAGTCGAGGGTATTTGTGTTGCTGTGATGTAGGTTTGATCATAGAAATATTATCACCAGTTTTAAGCAGTTTCCTATGTTATCTTCTCCCTCTTACACTGAGTAGCTCGGAATTGGAGGATACAGTCGAGATGTTACGGTAGCATTGTGATGTAGGTTTAATCATTGTGTTGTTGTGACTATGTCATCTTGGCACATTTCAGGGTCTTGTTTTTCTTCTCCAAGTTGTTGGAAGGTTTGATGCCCATAGCAGTCTTGTCTTCCATTCTCACCAAGTCTTCCCTCTTCTCATTTTAAACTCAACTTCTTGACTGAAGTTAGGTCAAGACCTCACCTACTCGTGCATGCCTGGCCCAGTTTTCTGAGTTAAAGCAATATTCTCCTGGTTTTGCGCCCATTCGACCACCCCAATTTATTATCGTGACATATAAAACTGATGGGCATCAGGCTTACCTCTATCGCAATCCAGAGGTGACTTCTGGTGATAACATTTATGGCATCGTTGTCGAGGATGAAATGAAGATTTTCCCTGGGATTGAATGACAAAGATTACTAGTTTTGAAGGTGCATCAAAACCCAGTACATCAATATTGCAACTGTGCACCTGGTGACTCCACTGTGGTGATTCCATTGATGCAAATCTATTGGCGACTCCACTGCTTCAACTGTGTCTTCCATAGGCATACACATGAGGTCTACTCCACAACTACCTTTGGAAACACCTGAATTTGACCTAGAGAAAATTATTAGAAAGGGAAAGGCCCTTCATCAAGGTACTTTTACTGTTGAACTGGGTATTTCTAATGATTTTCACTATCATATAGGAACTCCAATTTTTTATTTTCAACCTTATGTTATAACTTCTGTTGGAGTTTCCCGAACTTTGAATTTTGGGAGTGTTCCTGTTGAGTTTTCCCCTCCTAGTATGGGATTGGAGGGAGAAACCATTGTCACTCCTCTCTCTCCTGAGGTTGTACCTTGGTTTAGACCGAGCATCTCAAAATATTTTCCTACCCCGGGCTTCACCACTCCCCCTCCTATTACGGTTTCCACTACCACAGAAGAAGGAACTTCAGTTCCCTCAACCCCTCTAGCTTTTTCTCCAAATCCTCTATTGTTTCCTTTTCCTCTAGGAAGCTCTTTTCCAGTCTCCCTCGTTCGAACCCCTTCCCCTCCTAATTCTCCTCCACCTTATATCCCTATGGCAGGTGCTAATCCTCCTAGAAGCAGAATGGATGCCATATTGGCTGCAAGATATGCTCCCCTCATTCTACCTCAGCCCGTGAATGCTCTCCCTACTAGAGATTACCTAAAATATATGCCCAAGTTCATTGGAGAAGAAGACATAACTATTGAAGAGCACCTTGTTTCCTTCTACAGTTATGCAGATAATCTGAATATTGAAAACGAAGATGTCTAGATGAGAGTCTTTGTCCAGAGCCTTGATGGTGAGGCTAGAAAGTGGTTTAGAGGCTTGACTCCTAGATCTATTGTTGGGATTGAAGATCTAGATTATGTTTTATTGATGCAGTGGGGGACAAAAAGGACTTTATGTATTATATCACAGAATTTGGGTCCCTAAAGAGGAAAGAGGGAGAATCAGTCTCTGACTTCTCCAAACGATTCAATAAAATGTACAACAAAATCCTTGCAGAGATAAAACCTACAAAAGCCTCTGCCAAAATCACATATGCTAGTGCCTTTGACCCTGACGTCTGCCTCCTTATTAGAGAAAAAAGGTCTACTTCCTTGGCTCATATGCAATATGCAGCCCTGGAAGTAGAATCCAATGTATTGGAAGTTGACAGACCTAGGAACAAAGCTGACAAAGACAGAGGAAGAGGGAGATATGAGGCCTCAACATCTAGTTCTCTCGCATCCCAGCCTCAAGTGGATGAATAGACCAAGATGGTGAAATCCCTTTATGCAGAAATGGAGAAGATGAAGTTTGAAGGGAAGCAAGGTTATAAGAATGTCCCAAATATTGATAATAGAGGCAACTTCAGGAGGCCAAATAACAATGCTCCTCATATTACGCCAAGAAAATCTAGAAACAGAGATAGGGATGATCAAAAAATCCAAACCCCTCTTTAGAATAACCTTGTTGTTGATGAAGAAGGAGAGGAGGAAGAGATAGATCCTAAAATTCATTGTATTGGAGACACCTCCCCTTTTCCCCATTTGACTCAATCTGCCTACGAGGAATCCCTCATGAACAGTCAAATAAATGAGCTAAGCAAGGGGGAGAAAGCCAATAGTAGTCCCAATAAATATAACCTCATGTCTAAGAATAGGTAAGTAAAGTCTAACATCCCTGATCAGCCTTACATAGCAGAGAAGTCGACTAAAGACGCAACAAACAACAACAAAGAAGGGGAAGCTCAGAATCCTCCACCAAAAGTCAAAGACCTTATCCTAGAGGTAAGAGAGATTCTGAAACCCCATTCCTCTTTTATCTTTGAGCATGAAATTCAAAAGATTAGAATCCCTATTCCCCTTTCAGAGCTAGTCAAGCACAAAGATTTTAAAAGAAGTCTCTTTAAGCTATTGATGCTTGAAACTCCAAATAATTCCACAGACTCGGTAATCTCCAAGATGAGAAGCCAGCAGTCATCCTAGGTCTTATGGTAGAATATAGAGATGATTCATCCCCTCCCTTCTACACGTCCTTGAACATACATGATAAGGTTCTACATAACTTCCTGATGGACTCATGGGCGTCTCATAATATCATGCCCAAAACTATCATGGATGAACTAGGACTATAAGTCACAAAATCTTATCATGATTTGTATTCTTTTGATTCAAGGAGAGTGCAATGTCTTGGGGTCATCAAAGACATGGTTGTGACCCTGTTTCAGCTACCCATGAAAAGTGTGGTCATGGATATCGTGGTGGATGATGTTCCTCCCAAGTTTGGAATTCTTTTGTCAAAATCTTGGATAAAAAGGATTGGGGGAACCTTGCAGATGGACCTCACATATGCTACCATTCCTATGTTTTGTGGGGAACATAGAAGATTGTACAGAGAGGCTCAGTTGGCCTATATTATTAGTGATGAATCTGACCCCACCAACCATCCTATCTTTGCACTTGACATCGATTTGGGGGCCAGTTTGTTGCATCTCTCTAATGCTCCTGAGCATGATTTAAAGCTCAAAAAGAAGTCCATGGTTTTTCTTGAAGCTTCCTTCTCCCCCACCTCTGTTTGGAAAATGTTTTTTGATGGAGCCTCCTCTAAGGATGTTGTTGGTGCTAGAGTATTTTTTGTTTCACCATCTCAAGAAGCCATAGCTCTATCATACGAACTAGAATTTGAAGCTACCAATAATGTGGCAAAATATGAAGCTCTTGTTTTGGGATTAAGGGTTGCAAAAGACATGTGGATCAAAGAAATATCTGTGTTTGGAGATGCAGAATTGATTGTTAACCTAATTAGAAATCTATATCAAGCTAATCATCCCATGCTCAGAACCTATACAAATGAAGTGTGGGACCTAATTGACAGTTCCTTCTTGGCCTTCAACATTTCATTCATTCCAAGAGAGGAAAATACAGTGGTTGATTCTCTGGTTGTATCAACAAGCAATTTCAGAGTTCCTATGCCACCCAAGATCAGATATGATGTAGAAGTAAAGTATAGACCCTCCATACCTGACAATTTCAAGAATTGGAAATTGTTTGAGGATGATCTTGAAATCAAAATACTCCTGGAGACTGTTGACGAGTTTTCAGAATTACACATTGATTAAGATCTTGATTCTGACATGTATCCCCATGTTGATGTTTTCCTGAACAAAATGTTTAATCATCATATTGTGCAGTTACCGAGTAATCACATTCCAAATGGAATGGTTCCTTTGGAAAGGATTTTTGTCAGTAATGATGTGGCAGTAAAATCTAAGGGGCCAGATGAGGATGTTGATGTATCTGAGTGCAATATTGGCATAGAGAAAGACCCAAAATCTGTCAAATTTTCAAGCAGCCTGTCAAGAGAGAAGAGGGTCGAGTATACTGAGCTATTAAGAGAATTTTCTGATGTGTTTTCTTGGATGTATGAAGACCTCAAAACATATGACACCAATGTCATTGAACACAAGATCCCATTGAAAGAGGAGGCCAAGCCATTTAGGTAGAAATTAAGACAAATAAATCATATGGTGTTGCCTATTACGAAAAGGGAGGTGAAGAAGCTATTGGATGCCCAAATCATTGTCCCCCTCAGATATTCAAAATGGGTAGCCAACCTGGTCCCAGTAAGAAAGAAAAGTGGAGAAATCAGGCTCTGTGTCGATTTTAGAAATATGAACAGGAGCTCAAAAAAGAACAATTACCTGCTACCAAAGATGGAACACATACTGTAAAGGGTAACTGGGGCATCCAAGATTTCTATGATTGATGGATTTTCTGGCTACAATCAGATCTATGTTTTTCCTAAGGACAGAGAAAATACATCCTTCACCACTCCTTGGGGCACATTCATGTATGCAAAAATGCCCTTTGGATTAATGGACGTAGGAGAAACCTTCCAGTGAGCCATGGACATCGCCTTCATTGGGGAGAAGGATAAATTTTTGGTCATCTATCTGGATGACATAACAGTATTTTCCAGATCTGATAAAGAACATTGTTGTCATCTGAGGAAACTTTACTTGAAATGCGGGAGGTTTGGTCTTTCCCTGAATCCTAAGAAATCATTGTTTGCTATGAAGGAGGGGAAATTACTGGGGCATATAGTATATGCTGAGGGAGTAAGAATTATTACCAGTAGGGTGGAAGCAATACAAGCCTTATCACTTCCTAGATCCAAGAAGGAAGTTCAATCCTTCCTAGGAAACATTAATTTTCTGAGGAGGTTTGTTTCAAATTTTGTTGAATTGGTGAAGCATATCACTGCCATGCTTATGAAGGAGAACGAAGTAAAGTGGATTGTTGAATCCAGAGAATCCTTCAATCAAATAAATAAGGCATTGACTGAGGCACCTGTGCTTATCAGTCCTGACTATTCCAAGAATTTTCTAATTTTTTCTTTTGCTTCTTTTGATACAGTGGCAGCTTTTTTATAACATAAAAATGTTGAAGGGCTAGAATAGCCTATTTCCTTTTTCAGCAGAGAACTAAGAGATGCGGAGGTGAAATATGACAACATGGAGAAGCAAGCCTATGCATTGGTGAAAGACCTCAAGGCTTTCAGGATCTATGTCCTTCATTCAAGGGTTATTGTATATGTCCCTTTGACTGTTGTGAAGTACATTCTCATTCAGCCTGACATAGATGGGAAAAGGAGCAAGTGGATTGCCAAGATCCTTGAATTTGATCTAGAAATAAAACCCACAAAACTAGTTAAAGGTCAAGGTTTAGCCAAGCTGTTGGTTGAGTCTAATTGTAAATATTTGGGGGTTAATTTAATTAACACTTACTCAGAAGACCAGCAGGCTAAGCATCAAATGTCAAAAGTTCACTGGGAAACAATAGCTCAAGTCTCTGCCATTCAAGCMTGTAGTAGCTTCAAGACCCTTTCAACAGTGTGGCCTAGACTTTATTGAAGAAATTCATCCGCCTTCAAGTGGTCATCACAGGTGGATCCTAACTRCAACAGATTATTTCACGAAGTGGATAGAAGTTATTCCCATAAGGAGTGCTTCTCACAAAGTGGTCATTGGTTTCCTTGAAGATATTATGGCAAGGTTTGGTTGCCCGAACAGAATCATCACTGACAATGTTGCATCCTCCAAGGCTGATCCATTGGTCAAATTATGTGAGCATTTCAGAATTTCATTGATCCACTCTACCCCCTACTACCCACAAGGCAATGGATTAGCAGAGTCCTCTAACAAAATCTTGATAAGGATCATCAAAATATTGTTAGAGGATAATAAGAAAGCATGGGATTCAAAGCTCAAGTTTTCTTTGTGGGCCGACAGAGTGACAACAAAGAGGTCCTTGTGCCTCTCCCCTTTCCAGCTTATCTATGGGTCTAAAGTAGTTTTTCCTTCTCACCTTGCCCTGCCCGTAAAAAAATTCTTCCAAGACTGCCAAGAAGAGCTTGATGATATGATCAAAAGGATTTTGCAGCTGGTAGAATTCCATCAGACTAGAGAACAGGTGAGGGCCAGAGCTCACAAGAATCAACAGAGAATCAAGCAGGCCTTTGACAGGAAAAATAGTAAGGAGGATTTCTAGCTGGGGGATATAGTTCTCAAATGGTACGCACCAAAGCAGGACAGAGGAAAGCATGGAAAATTTGAATCCTTGTGGATTGGGCCCTTCAAAATCTCTTAGATATATCCAAATAATACATACAGGTTGCAGATTTTGGAAGGCGATCAAGTTTTTGGAAGCCTTGTAAATGGCCATTTTCTCAAGAAATTCTTTAGTTGAGCCACAAGTGGTTCTCATGTTTTTTGTAAATATTGTTTTTATTTTTGTCGGTTTTATAGGTGACTCCATAGCCCAATAGTAAGCCACTAGAATTGCAAAATCATTCTTGGCATCTCACAGGGAACAAGCCATCCCCCATGGAGCCTAATGTTATCACATTTATTTGCAAGGGGCGGGGGGGGGGTGTTTTCCTCAGAAGTCGGCTCTTTGGCAAAATAATTAAAGAAAGTGGGAAAAAAACCCACATTCGGCTTATATCCAAATTCAGAGGTGCGATGTGACATTTTGGCACGACATGATAAGATGTGCACAAATCTAGGCGGACAAGATTTAAGCGCCCCAGATCAATGGTCGAGGGCCACATCGGGGCCTCAACATGCGCACATGATAAAAAAGGCAAGGCAAGTAGGTCGGGGAAAACAACCATGGTATATGAAGTTGCTACGTGTCAGACAAAGAAACACATCGGGCCCAAAAGAGGGGAGGTTCCAAACCACTTTTTGCAGCCCCAATATGTGCATGTGCACATAGTGCCCTATATCGGGCCAACAAGTGGTTGCCTCTCATCGCTTCCGCTCCCGCCATATATCTTCCACTCACTGTCCCACCAGTACCTATCTCTTCCTCATATTCTGCCACCTGTGCCACCTTGCTCCACATCACCTCCATCGTATTACACCTCAACTTTCTCTTATATGGTCCCCACGTTATCCTCAGTCTCCTCGTCCATTCATAGTTATCCACCTGGCCATCTCCCGTCCGCTTCTACATATCCAATGCACCCATCACTTTGTCTACAGCCACGTCTGTCATCAGGCTTCCCCGTAAGCATCCAACTCATATCTAGATGGCGAATGATAAGGCTACCATGTCCTGTAGAGGAAAAATTGACTTGGGTCTTCTGGATTCCAATGAAGTAGTTATTAAGGTTGGTAGGGGACAGTTGAACATCACTTCCACCATAAATGGAAAACCCAGAAAGGATTGTAAGTAGGTCAACTCAGCTGTCGAGCCTTCCTGAAACATGATTGTGTCTGACATGGCCCATTTCTGATAGGAAACTGCATGCACAGACTATCAGGAAGCATGCAGATGCAATGTCTTTAATGCAGCTTGTCGACTATGCTCCTGTGATTTTTGTTTTGAGTATAAATACTCATTTTTGATCATTTCTAAAGGGTTGATGGTTGATCTAGTCTCCCGTATTGTAAAGTTTTGATGAAGCACTGGTTTTTATGGCTATGTATTTGTATTTGAGACTTCTTGTTTAATGAAAGTCAGCTTCTTTTCATATATTTGTAAACAGTTGTGTTAAAACACTCGAAATTGGAGGATCTAGTCGAGGGTATTTTTGTTGTTGTGATGTAGGTTTGATCATAGCAATATTATCACCAGTTTTAAGTAGTTTCATGTGTTATCTTCTCCCTCTTACACTGAGTAGCTCAGAATTGGAGGATCAAGTTGAGCTGTTACAGTAGCATTGTGATGTAGGTTTGATCACTGTGTTGTTGTGACTGTGTCATCTCGACACATTTCAGGGTCTTGTTTTTCTTCTCCAAACTACTGGAAGGCCTGATGCCCATAGAAATCGTTTCCACCATTCTCACCAAGTCTTCCCTCTGCTCATTTTAAACTCAACTTCCTGACTGAAGTTAGGTCAAGACCTCACCTACGCGTGCATGCCTGGCCCAGTTTTCTGAGTTAAAGTGATATTCTTCTGGGTCTGAGCCCATTCGACAACCCCAATTTATTATCATGACATACAAAACTGATGGGTATCAGGCTTACCTCTGCCACAATCTAGAGGTGACTTCTGGTGCTAACATGCAGTGTCTTCAACATTGGTTTTTCTGCAGTGCACTGTTAATTCTAAAAAAAAAACATTCTATATTCTTCCATCTTTTTGTCTTTTTGTTTCATTTCTTATTTTATGGATTTTTGTCTTTCTCTTCTAACATCTACTATATGTAATATGTACAATCATACCTTCTCTCTTTGTTTTCACCTCAGGTTGTTAGGTCAACTCTCTTGATACAACTTCAGTCGATTGTCATTCACCAATCCTCTGAGATTCTTCCCTGCAATATCTTCCAGTTTCATAGAACCTCCATTTATGATGGCCTCTATCTGATAAGGCCCTAACCAATGCATCTTCAATTTCCCAAGGTGTTGTAAATACCTATTTTCATAGAGGATAACTAAATATCCTTCCTTAAAGATTTTATTTTTTATGTGCCTATCATGCCAATATTTTTCCTTTTCTTTTTGTACTTCTTGGTGGAAGCCTGCTAAAATTATGTCTTCTTCCAGGTCCATCAACTGATACAATCTTTCCTATGCAACACCTTGTTATGTCATGTTGGTTATTGTTGCAATGTGCAGACTGGGTACTAAGTAATCCAATATAACCACAGCTTCCTACCCATACACCAATCTGAATGGTGGTTGTCATGTAAGCTTCTTGCATGTAGTCCTGTAAGCCCATAAAACTATTGATACCATCAAATCCAAATCATCCATATTCACATTGCAAATATTTGTCAATGTGTTGAGCACATTCCTATTTTGAGGAGAAAACCAGTTTTGGAGGGGAAATACCTAATTTTGGAAATGTGAAAGTGGAAAGAAAAGAAACACATGCGAGGAAAGCATGCAAGGCATGAATACATGGAAACCTAACCACATTAGGGTTAGGGTTTTTGTAAAACAATGTAACAGTTGTTGAGTTGAGAATCAATATATATATGTACCTAGGAGGTCTAGGTAGGAGAGTTGCTAATTTTTGTAATATTCGAAGAAGGAAACTACTGTAATATCTGAAACCATTTTTGTAAGCTATGGAGTTGTAGGAGAGTCAAGCAACTCAATCTAAAGGGTTAGATCACAGGCTGAGGATCTTGGTGTGATCTAATCAGCCTCACATGGATCATGGAACCTATTGTGATTGTAAGATCAGAAACTGTAGTGCGTGCAACGCCATATATTGTAGTCCCATAATAAAATAGCATAAGAAGCCAAATCTTTATGGATGTATCTCAGGAGGGGGTGAACCACAGTATATCATGTGTTATGTGCATTTCTTATTACTTATGTCTTTGTTGTCAATGGTTACATATTAGATTAATGTCTTCATGAAGTAGTTAGATCTGTTGATTTACATACATGAATAAAGAATGACAGAGTATTTAATATAGATGGATAATAGAGTAAATAAATGAAGATCACAAAGTGCAATCCCAAATACCCTCTCTTTCCTAGACTGCAAGCATTTAAGCATTGTAGTCACCCATAGAACTATCTTGGGTGAGATTGTGCAGTACACTCTATATGATGCGTTTCCTTCTAGTTTACCAGGAGGGCCGATAGTTTTAGAGGGATTTGTTGGAAGCTTGTTTAGATTTGAACCTGGGTCAGCCCAAGAAGTAGGAAGAGATAGTAACAACCAACAAATGATTATGTTTTCAGCTGAAACTGCATGGGATTGAGTGAGTGGGATCCATGAAAGAATCACATAGAAAATGAACATATAGAAGGGAATATTCAGATCGTGGAATCCAATGAAGGAAGAGATAAAATGCTAGTTGAAAACAAAGGAGCTAGAGTTTGCACAGAAAGATAACATAAACCCTAAAATAACACTGTGCAAATATTTGGACAAGTACGTGTTTAGTGACTTTCATGAAGTATTTTTCTGTGATTTCCCGCATGTGTTGCAGGAGTGGATATTGAGGTTGAAAGACAACCACGCAATAAATCGTATCAAACAATTAGAGTGGAATCCTATGGAGATTACGTAGTTACAACAAGTTGATAACAAATTCACATGCTCAGTAGATTTCTGGCTAAAAGTATTGTTGCAGGATTTAGCACAGACTTTGCAGTAGATACTGCGAACTCTTACAACGCAGCGGAGTAAGAGTTCCTGAAGGGACCTAGAGGTAGTTATATCATATCGTTTTATACTTCCATCAAGATCCTACTATATAACAAAGGTATACTGACTATGGCATCAAACATCTAAACTTCCCTGCGTGCATGGGGGAAGGGGGGAAGCACTAACAAAATTTGGAGAAATGGAGGAAGAGATGGCTAAAGGAAATAAGGAGGAGGCCTTAGACCCAATCATGATGGAGAATTATAAGATCAAACAGATCATGGAAACAACTAGAAAAACGCGCAGTGGAGTACCCTACCAATATAATATGAATAATCATAAGAGAGCCATAGCAGAGAGAGAGGGTTTGGCCAGTGATGAAGAAGAGGTAAACGATCTTTGAGTTGTGGAGAAGATTGAGGAAATCTTGCATACAACGAATGAAAGTAAGACAAGAGTATAATGGTAGGAACAAAAGGTAGAACTCCTATCCATGTCAGTGTCAGTGTGGAACCCATAAACCCATGTGCAACTAATACACCAGAAAGAACACCATCGTTTAGACAACCGAATTTTAGTGGAATAAATATAGCAGGAAGTGCACCCAACCAAGGAGCAGTGACTGGAGGAGTTAGTTCAATAATTAGTAGTCAAGTATATACACTGCACAAAGATCATATTTCATCATTGTTCAAGATGGTAGGACATGATCCCACCATCAGGTTACCTGAATTCAAAGGAGAAGCATCAGAGTATCCTAAAAAGCACTTTTTTTTGTCTCTAAGAAGATTTGGGAAGCAAAGAAGATCATAGATGAGGATACCAAACTTGCACATTTAGCTATCATGCTAAGATACTGTGCACTGGATTGGCACATGAGCTTAGTTGTAACCAGTCAACCAGGAACAATGAGGACAATTGAAGATATCAAGAAGCTACTGATAAATGAATTTCAGAAACCTATTTCAGAAGATCAGTACATGAATGAGATGATTGAGATCAGAGAGAAACCATGAGAGTTTGTCTGGGATATTGATCATAGGTTCAAACGATTGAATGGAAAATTCACTGCTACCACACCTGAAATACCCTTTGAGGCAGCAGAAGTTTCAAATGCAGGTAGAGGCTTTATAGGAAGCCCTACAACTCGAAGAGAGTCGGTACCAGAATACATATCCAACAATAGAGGAGCTGAAGGAGGATCTGAAGAACCTCACATTTCAACTAAACCAAAATATGGGAAAAGAGAAAAGAGAAATTGTTTGTTGTACCACATACAGGATGGAAGGACACCATAAGAATGAGTGCCCAAATTTCACGCAGTACATGGAAACAGGGATACCAAACCCTTTTCCAATAGGAGGACTATGTTTCGATATCTATAAAACACATGGACATGATCCATATCATTTTCCAATGATGTAGAAGTATCAAACAATACCCAAGAGTTCATATTTCAACTTTTGCAAATCAGTGGGCCATGATGATAAAGATTGTAGGAAAATGTACTTAATGTGGGAGAGAACATTAAATACCTATAGGGTGCAGGTAGAAATGGTGGCAGGGAAATTTGCACCTCAGTTTAACCAGGTGCCACCTCCATACAACACTATGCAACCACAATATAACCCGCACAGTATAATCACATACCTCAGTACAACATCCCACGCGGATATCGCATTGGATACAGAGGAGGAGGACGAGGAAGAGGAGGATTTGGACATGGAAGAGGTCCATTAGTGTGTCATAAATTCCAACATCCAGGGCACTATGCAAGGGAATTTCCACTTCCACCTGCGACATGCATGTATTGTCGCATAGAAAACCATGATAGAGAGGAATTACCAACACTTTTAGGGAAGATTCAAGAAAAATGGAATCAAAACAATTAGAATGTCCAGTGGATCCTTGGGCTCTACAACACAGGGATAATGAACTTGCTTGATATACCACATTTTGGGCGCAGTAATCATATCAACAGATATGTAAAACAACTCCTAGCGCGAGTACATGGAGGGATTTTGTACATGGATAGGTCTGTGCCTATCAATGTTTATCTCATCGCAACAATTACCTGGCTACCCATGGATGGAGAGAAGACAAAATGGTACTTGGAGGACAAAACGAAGGTCAAGGCCATCTCTGATGAAATCAAGGCCAAGTATGGCACAGAGAGAGGCAGCAGGGGAATCAAGATCAGTGACATCAATGATCCTGTGACAAGATTTGCAACTCGACTCTTAGGATGCAAGATAATGCCTAAGTGTCACAAAGAACAAGTGTCAGCCAGATTAGTAGCGGTTGTTGTGCAATGCGCAAAGGGGAGCTCGATCATCTAGGTCCCATACTTATTAAATTCATATTTGGAGGATTGTAAGGATATGTAGGACTAGGGCTCTGAGTTCCACTACTCGTAGTTACTCATCCTCATTTCCCTCATAGGATGGAAGGAGCCCTCCTATAGAAAATATTGTGAGAGAACAGGACAATGTGGCACAGCGTGCTCCATTTCACTAAGCAGCAGTGCAGACCCGAAGAGGAAGAAGGAAAACACGGATATGTTTTTGCACTACCTAATAGAAATACAACAATTGATAGAAAATACATGGTGAATTTCACCAGAGACTGTCCAAGAGTTTGGAAAATTTTCCAACTTCGGGGAAACGCATCATAGCCTATGCTTGCAAGAAAAGAGGGACACATCTAAGGAGTGGCTACAATTGAGTTACTGTGTGACAACGCAGGACATATAGATGGATTTTCAAGAGTGGTCTGAGGAATGGAAAGTTCATGTGATCCCAAAAGCAGTTCCAATAATAAAAACTCAAACGTCGGGTAGATAAGTCCCCACGCAACATATAGGCACAAACGGGGTGAACAAGAAGAATAAGGTCATGCAAGGCCCAGTGGGGGGAAGCAACCCACCTATTATCATTATAAGTCACCCTCAGACTGAAAATGAGGTGAGCCTAGAAACATGAACATGGGTGCGTAAATTTGTTTATATGTAGGTGGATTATCCAAAGTAACAAGAGAGAAGAAAGAAAAAAAAATTCTACAAGATGATTTCATTGGGCATGGAGTCAAAGCAACCCAAATATTGAAGGCACTCAAGCTTCTTATCATACAAAATTTGTGTAGATAGAAGAATGGAGAAGAAAACATAAAGAAGAAAGTCCATCAAACAAAAGATCATTTATGTCCAATGAACTAATGAAGATACTTGACTAATACAATGATAAATAGGAAAGCTATAGCAGAGTCTCTGTTGCTCATAGATCTATAAATCAATGTCAGGCTTTGGTTCTCAAAAACTTCATTTTATTCAAGTAAGAAGAAAGAAAAGGTATAAACAGACTGATAAACTAACTCTCATAGATCCTTAATGGAGATGCTTTCATAACAATCATGCCCTCATGCTTACAAACTCAATGGACAGTCCTTTACTCTACTCCTAAAACCCTCTCGGGCCTCTCAGAAACTGAACCCCCTCTCTCCTTACAATTACCTCTTCTTGAATTTATATCAAATTATTCATTAAAACAATTTGGAATTGAAAACCTAAAAAATAGAAAATTGTTGGATAAACTACAGGTATCGAGCCTTTAAATCTGGAAATGAGTTTGAATGCTATCTATGTCTCTTGACTGATTTCCACATGTGCATTTTGTCCTCCTGCTAGAAAACTTTGACTGGAAAAAGAATCGAATCCTTAACTGGCTGCAAAAAATATGGAACTAATTTGCCACTTGTTCATCTGTTACCTTCTTTGATTGCTTGATATCACGCTGATTGAATTGTTAGAAAATACCATTCAAATGAGGATTGACCTCTTAATTTGATGAATCCCCTGCCACCTCTCTTAGACTTTCTTCCTTCAAATATGGAGATAATCATTTTACAAGAACCTTTGCTACCTGTAAATGTTAAGTAGGCTTCACATGCTGGATTCGAATTAGATGAAGATGATACGTTGCCCGAAAATCTGGGATTGAAGATTGGCTACTTATAAAAATCCTTGAAGTGGTCAAATTGCCAAGTGTTCTGCCAGATGCCTGGAAAATGGGATTGAATTCGATGCCTTCAAATCTACCTCGAGTCTTGGGATTGACATTTTGATTACGAGTATAGTTGTGCTTATGCGCCATTATAGTCTCCTCATACAACTTTCTCTATGATTTGATGATATTTGGAACCTGATTACTCGTGATCTTCCAAGCTCGTAAAATATATAGATATCTTTGATATTCATGACACCTTTCTATAGTGTATTTGTGGTAGATTAGAGTTTCTTCTCTGCGATCTTGTGCCAGGTCTACGCATCAAATATTCTAAAGATTGATATTTCTCATTAACTTGAGTTTCGGTGCAAGATCGTACTCCTCGACACTTTCTGGCGCTTATCTTAACACCTCTAATTAGATTTGCTCATTCCTCATAATGGGCTACGTACTCACACTCAGGAAAGCTTCTTTAGACATTTGGAACCCCAACCTGGCAGTTGATTGATTTATGTTTTAGGTAATACTGGATGGTGGCTACCGTAAACACCATTTCACGATCTTGAATGTCCTCTCGTACCGTAGATATACTCCCTGTGTTGCTACGGACCACAATACCTAGTGAAACTTCAATTGGAGTATGAACTAGCACAGCCCCTAACTTGCGGCTGAGAACGCCGAAAGGTAGCGGTTGAGAACGCCGTGTCTCCAATACATTGAGAATGTGTGTTCCCAATATAAAACGTTTGTGGTAATCTGTTTGTGGTAATATGAAAGGTTTAGTTGTATTAGGTTGATAAATGGAACGTGGCAATTACATATCCTTACAGTAATTTTTTAATGTGATTAGGTAAATGTTAAAAAGTAAACATGTTAACGGATGCCTTGATAAATGCAAGAAAGTTATGAACAATAAATCTGATCCAT
>SNQJ01S0062266.1:96899-107623 GCA_010110895.2 Picea sitchensis
AAACCTCATGGCCCAACACAATGGTTGTTGTGACTTCCTTCCTCTGTAGTTTTTCCTTTAACCCATATACTTCCTAAGCTTCTAAACATAATCCAAGTGTTCACACGGTGCCTTCCTGACACTCAGGGATGCTCTGAACTTCAAATTTTGTCCCTTTTGAAAACAATTCACTCTGAAATCTTTGTTTCATTAACCACTACCATCGCCCATCCATGCTTAGTTTCGAAACCATGGCTTTGATACAAATTTTTTACGTCCCCAACAACCAAAAAGTCGGGCAACATCACTATGTAAACATACTTTTCCCTCTGATACCAATTTGTGACATCCCTGACCACCCAAGATGGGCCATACTACTCCGGAAAACTATCATGCTTGAATATACATAGTATATATATCTAATGCAATTTTTAACCAGACATAAACATTATGTTCATACATAGATTAATTTGGAAGAAACAATAAAACATACAAATTAATAGATTATTTACGTTCTGCTAACACACAGCATAATGCAGAAATAATAGTAAAAGAATACATGCAGTAATCACAAAAAAAAACCCATAAATATAACAACATATATAAATACACAACATGTAACCAAACTTGGAAATGGTACTTATATTTTAATTGAAGTACACCAATTGCGCGCATACCTTCCACGAACCTCCCAACCTTATATCACGTTGCTCATTAATCTCAACAGTAGGTCACCTTCGATCTGGGACTAAACTCCACCGGAAAGGGATTCCTAGGCTAGGCAGGGACAATAGGAATTTGCATAGTACAACAAGAAGGATTTCCTCCAAGGAACCACTTACACCCACAACTCACAGAGTCTCATTCTTCACATGCATGTTCCACCCCAGGAGTGTACACCTTCACTATCACACTATCCATTGGCTGCTCCACCTCCATTTTTGGGGCTTCAACAATAGGTTGGATCAAGAATTCTTATATATCTTTATATGCTACTGGACTCCCTCCAAGAGAACTCACTTTCTCAACACACTCTCTCATCTGGAGAGAGTTTCTCACTGGCCTGACAACCTGCTTCTTCTATCCTCGGGCTTGAAAACCTTCTTCTTCACTCCCACTCCTCAACACATGGGCATGGTGATGGAAGCAACAGAAATTTGGCATGGGAAACGATACTGATAGGACAAAACAAAGACAACCCCCAGGGTATAGGTGCATCAAGGGTAACAATTTGTCTTGTTACACAGAGGTTCGGGGTGTTTCAGGAATTCCATAATGGCGTTCCAAGGTTATTGTGTGCTTGTTCGGTGCATTGGTTAATCTGGGTAACGGATGGCCAGCCTAGTTAAAATGGTGAGAAT
Source organism: Picea sitchensis (assembly GCA_010110895.2). Classification (NCBI taxonomy): domain Eukaryota; kingdom Viridiplantae; phylum Streptophyta; class Pinopsida; order Pinales; family Pinaceae; genus Picea; species Picea sitchensis. The sequence continues at coordinate 98,240 of SNQJ01S0062266.1, forward strand.
CCTCAGAGAATGGTCAGAATGGTGAGAACTTCCCCAATAAATCTGCATGTGTTTTGGATGACACTTGGCTCCCTCCAGGAGCATGTTCCCCCCACTTGGAACTCGTTCCTCTCCCTAAAGGAACTTAGGATAAATTAATATCCTCTTTACATATTTTAGAATAATAATATATAATTCTATTAGCTCCTAATCTTATCCCTTATTTCCTAGACTCACATCCCCATCCCTTTCCCTACCTAGTGGAGCTTAGTCCCCCATAACGCTTTATTCCTGGTCGGTCTACACGTAGCGATGCTTTTATATTAATAATGAATATTTACATGTACAAAACATGCTCCTGTCCTAATCAATACATAAGCCTACCATCTTATAAATACTTGTCTCGCCATCCTACAAAACATGTTACATTCATAATTACAACTGGTCCTCGGCCTTGGTATGTTACATTTCATATGCACCCTATTGCCAACTATCAAATGCTAGTTATAAATCTCCATATACTGATTGTATGCTCCTCCAACTCATTGATCCATCGGTCATAGGATTGATGTAGTATACTCTTTTTCCTATTGTTACGGCATATAACTGATCTAGATCCTCCCCTTCCATATTGTTGTTTGTTGGCTCTGTGTATCAATGGCCTACATACAAATCCAAGGGTTGAACTACCTTTATTTCATTTGCCTCAAATGTCATAGTATCCCTCTTTAGATCAATAATAACATAGTTATCAGAATCCCAATCAATACCAAGTAGTGTAGGATAAGGGTCCTTATCCCCCATGATTTCGATCACCTCAAAATCAACTACAATCTTTACTCCCGCAACATCTATCTCCACATTCTCCAACCTTCCTATTGAGAAAATACAGTATCGATTGGCCATTCTCAATTGGATTGGGGAATATGTCAACTGGGGTTTCCCTAAAGCTTCCCAAGTCTTTTTAGGAAATATGTTGACATCAGATCCTATATCTAACATAACATCCTTAATCTCAAACTCGTCTAGTTGGGATGTTATTCTAAACTCTTTCCCAGTCCCTATTTTCCTTCTTTTCACTCTTTGAGTGTTCTTCTCAGGAATATTATCCATTATTCTATCTTCGGTGGATTCCTCTGTTCCTAGGACTAGATACAAGGAATTGCACAACTTCTCTGTCAGCTGGTCATTCCCAAGATAATCAGAAAATAACTGAAACCAAAGTTTGACTACATTTTGTGACTGCTCTGGTTGTCTCATAGGGATTACGGGGTTTTGGGGTGCAGGGGGTGAGGTAGGGAATTGTGCAATATTAGGATAAATGGTGGGTTGATGGGGGTTTTCTTCTATTTCAGGGCTAGGGATACTCTGGAATACTTATATTGTGTCTTTAAAGAATATCTTATAATTTAGAGGGCCATACATGGCCTCCTTGGGTGTTGTTTTCTTAATCTTAGGAAAATTATCCGCATTTGTGCTAGTATTTGCTCCTCCGCGAGTAATGATATTAATATTGGGTAGTTTTCCCTTGAACTCCCTCTTTATATATGAGCTGATGAAGTTGGCTCCTCGTTGACATGCCAGATCTTCCCATTTCACAATTAGCTCTGGGTAGTCTTCAGTTGTGTGTCCATTGGTTCTGCAGTGAGAGAACCATGGTTGTCTCGGTTGAGAATGATCCCTAGCCATGTGACCTTTCTCATCAAATTTGTAGCATCTACTTGGTCCTCTTCCCCTGGTTCTTCCTCCTCTGAAGTCTCCTCCATCCCTACCTCCTCAGCCTCTTCCTATTCTTTGAGGGGTTTCATTCACCCTAAATTATGTTCCATCCAATCTATTCATAAGTGAATCCAACATTCTACACTAATTCGTAACATGCATGGTTGTTATGGGACTTATCGATAAATTCAAACATAAACAAATCTCCCTAGATCCACCTAGACCTAGAACAAAACAAAATAGAATATGATGCTTTCCCTAAGCTCTAATCATTGAGTTTACTATCTAACAAGAGATGAGAAACATATCGATTAAATATCTCCTCCTCTAGTCGTTGTCATCTTAGCTCCATTCCAGTGATCCTGTGATATTGAATCTGTAAGGGAACACAATCCAACCAAAGTGAAAGAAATAATATACTCAACGAGAACCTATGTATGTGATCAAGGAATCATACAATAAAACAAAGCGAATTTTATGGGAAAGAAACATATCACTGTTATTATATCAAAGTAAAAGAGGAGATTATAACCAAATCCTTGATGTTGCAAGGTCCCTTTCTAATGACCCTTTTCTCCAACACACACACTTGCTCCAATCTTGAATGAAGAAGATCCACAATGACTTGATGAATTAAAATGCGCCTCTCAAGAATGATCCAATGCAGAACTCTCCATACAATCTTAGCCTATTCAACCTTATGTTCTTAATTGTTTCCATGAGAGAACACTCTTTATATAGGGAAAGAGAGATGGTTAAATATATTAGGATGATCCCACCAAATCAAAGAAGCAAGTAGATCCCACCAAATCAAAGAAGCAAGTAGGATCCCAACCATACGGACGCCACCTCACCTTCTAGAAATTTTGTGAAACTTAACCTTTTCTTAGTCTTTTGACATCGTCGCACCCTAGTTGTAGAGAAGCTTGTGGAGACATCGCAACCCATCTTTAGAGCAGGGGGTGATGATTAGAGATCATTGCATCCTGAATATGGTGCAGCCTGCGACGACCTTCCTTAATACGGTTTTTAGAAGAGAAAGTTAGTCACTGTCCTTGTGAATAAAGGCTCTTTTTGGGAACATTAACACATGTTGTCAATGGATCACTGGGGTGACCAAAATAATTTGTAACAAAATTCCCCCCAAAGTATAAGATTGGAACTCATGACAACCGAAATAATTTGTAGAATGTGTGTGTCGGAAACAAGGAGCACATCAATCGAGAACCTGCAAATAGTCAAGCATCAACATAATAATATACCTTTGTCTGAGGTAGGCATTCCCATACTCATATTACAAAATTTCAAACGATTCATGGCCACCAAATATACATTGTGGATCCATGTGAATGTGAAATCGGCATAGCCACCCAGAATACAATGTGGATCTATGCGCTAAAATGACTCAAATTCGGACATAGCCACGAGACATACCAAGTGGATCTATGTGTCAATACAAATTATGAATACTCCATCGCAACCTAGATCAAAATGGTATGATCCAGGGTCTTCATTTCTATCGTTTCTAAGTATGAATCTGACCATGTGATTACAGGTGCTGAAGTCAAACATGGTAGAAACCACTTGATTCACATTCAATGATGAAAACCGTTAACAAGTGAAAGGGAAATCACCATTGATGTCAATGACTCCCAAGGCCCCAATACAATCCAACGAATGTGAATAAATGAGTTAAAGTCAAACATTCGATAGAATCTTCAAATCAGGGGTCAATGATGTGAACCCACTGTTGAAAGTGGAGAAACCTGCCATTGAGGCATGCAGGCTCTAAGGTACTGAATGATTTCTAAGTCTTGTTCCTGGATAATGAGTTGAGGTCGATAGGAAAAGACTTGTCACAGGAGGGCCTTGATGTATCCCCCATCAATGACACGAAATGAGTAACATATTTGAGGTAGATCAGAGCATGAAATGATTTGAAACTAACATAGGGAAGGTCGACATGGTAGAATATTTACAACTGTAGATGGTCGACTCAATAGGAGGCTTAGTAAGGTTGGACTTCTCTTGAACATATGAACGACACGACAATGGTATTGGCAGCATTGACTCAAGGAGGAACCAACATACAAACATGCGAACGGTCAATCGAGAGACAAATGAATTTCCCAACCCGAATTCAAACATTAAGAAGGGTGTCATGTTCAAGAGCGACTATTACTGCAACTAACACAGATACAAAGACACATTTCTTTCCCAAATTTTCCCCCACCATTTCTAGAGAGTGCCTATTTATTTTTACGCAAGCTTGAGGAGGATAACATACGCTTGTTGATGTAAGATCATCCTTTGAATGAGTCCCTCGGAGTATGTTTAACAAACCCTAAGAAGGAGTGGTTCGATCACATATGGTTCTTTTGATATTTGTTTAACGAGTCCAAAGAGAGAAAACTCAGGGGTTTTCATGTTTAGAGACTCTGAAAAACACTTAAAGAGAACTCCAACAGTTTTTTTTTTGTAATTTAATCCGATGAGACCGAAAAAGTGATAACCTACCGCTCATCAAATGTTTTCTTCAAATACTTTTACGAGCGTGAAAAGAACAAGGCCGCTCAACAATCTTTTCATTTTTATGGAGCATGAAAAGAGCTTAAAGGATAATCCATAAGTTTTGTTTTTCGTGTTACCATTTCGAGTATCAAAAGGCGACAAAAGTATACTCGGTTACATTCTCATTGATTTACGAGCACGAGAAAGAACAAAAACTAAGCTCGGAGTTTTCTCTAAAAAACCCTAAAATAATTTGTACATAAAAATAGACCAAAAACGTATCCTTATTCCAATTTTTCCACTCCTAGATATTTAATATGCAAAAAATAAACACTTTCAATGTCATTAGAAATTTAGGGTTTAGGTGAAATATAAAATAATATAAAATATGAATAAAAAAGTGAAAAGGTCAATAAAAATGGGTTAAAACTTCATTTCACTATTCCATTTGGTATTTCACCCATCTTTGTTCCAAAACCACCTATTTACCTCAATTTTCCACTACGGATTGTGGGAGGCATGGTTGATCATTCGACAAACGGTCTCCATTGATTAGGTAATTTTCTTCTCTTTCACCTTTTCATGGATCAAAATTTTCTTTTTGTTGGTAAAAAATGGCTTTTTAAGTTAAGTTTTCAAGGGTACTTGTGCGTGGAGGTCATCGCAGGCTCCCTATATTGAGCCCTGCGACAACCCATGGTCATCGCAGACAGCCTTAAAGTTATCCTGCAATGACTCTGCACTGTACAAATGCCCAGGCCTGTGACGTGCGTAATTCAAAAAGTATTTTGAGATGTGTTTTCCCACAAAAAAATTCCAGGGAGAAGATGAAGATGTTAATCTCTCTTTTATTGTCCATTGTAGGTTTTCCATGGTAAGAATGTTGGAATGGAAAGAGAGAGAGAGAGAGAGAGAGAGCATGAGGCAGAAGACTACTTTTTCAGGAATGACCCAAGAATGGTAAATTCTCTCCAACATTGTGGACTGTTAAAATTCTTCAAGATCCAGGGCATGAAGGCCCAGTTGAGGGTACTCGAATACCTAGTTCACATGTGGGATGTGAACCAACAGGCGTTCTGCGTGGGTTCTCACTTTCTTATGATAGATATCAAGGATATCTACTTATTGAACGGTATATCTCACGGTGGGGCCTGAGTTACTCTTATAGGTAGCAGGGGAGGTGGTGATCCTATGAGCCACTATATCAGTGCACATTGTGTGTCAGGTACTCAAAAGCATAGAAACAAAGTCACTATTAGAGATCTCTATGAAATTCCTCTACAGACCATCCTCTACACCATCACATGCATGGTAGGGAGTGTATCTCCCCATATGGCTCTTCAGAGCTATTTCCAGTATTCATTGGAATGTATGGAGCACCAAGTTTTCAACTGGTGTGATGGAGTTCTCAGAAGCATGAAAAAATAGTTGACCAAGTGCAGGAGTGGTGAGCTGAAACAATTTGGATATGGCTTGATTTTGGTTTCCTTATTCCTAGAGAGGGTCCCATATTTACGCTTGCCGGTGGAGTGGGGTATACCTGCCCCACAAGATAAAATAATGAAGAGGTGGGTCGACCTCATGGCACGACATGTAATTGGTCCTATCATTAGGTATAATGATTTTTTCTTTGACTGATTAAGGACCGAGATGATTATGGTCGATGACTATGCTTATGCCAATTTAGACTTCTGAGGCGATCTGGACTTGGTTCTTCCTAAGGGTTCCCAATGGGGGGACATAGGTAAGAAGGACATTTTTCTTTTATGATGTTTTTGTGTTTTTTAATATAAAATGTTTTTATGTGTCCGTTTATCCGATGACTAATCAAATGATCTTTGGTGATGCAGATGTGGTACCTTACCAACCTCCAGGTTCATCCCCCATTGAGAGGTGAGGGGAGAGAGATAATGTAGCAGGAGTAGTTGTTACTGACTTCGAGATCCTAGAGAAGAATCTAGAGGGGCTCAAGATGAACATCCTGAATGCCTCTATCGATGATATCACGAGGTATTATCAACGCCATACAGTGGGCATGTCTATTTCCAATGGTTGACTGCTCCGTAAATTAGCACAGGAAGTCGCATATTATAGAGAGCAACATCCTTGATGCTCTATTTGTATATGAATCTATGTGCTTCACATTTTTTATATTTTGGTCTTCGGACAAAAACACTTTTTGCAACACTTTTATCGTTATATATATATGAGGCTTCTACCAGCTTACTTATTGTATATACAAAGTGTGATTGGATTTTATAAATGTCTCAAATGTTTGTCTAACACATAATTAGCCAATGCATCTGTTAATGTATTTAGACATCTAAGAATGGGTTGATATTCAATATAATCAAAGTGACGATCCAAGTGGTGAATTCGTAATTATACCCTTAATAGTGTAGGACTTCGAATGGAGTAAATATTACTCAACTGTAGGACTACTAACTGTGAATCGAAGCATACAATAATATGGTGGATTCCAAGTGCAATAGCGTCGATCAATAATTCAATGACTACACTATATTCCGCAATATTGTTAGTTGCACGACCAAGGAAAACACCATGTAGACTAATCAATTCATCTGTAGGTGCATAGATTTCCCAAGAAGCAGATGCTAAGTTTTGAGTACTACGACTAGCACCATCAGTGAAGCCAATGTAGGGTAGCGAAGACACCAACATCTGGACATCAAGCACAATGCAAGGTAAGCATCTGAAGGTCGAAACAAAACAACAAAAAAGCACACTAAAGTATGATACACTGAAGTACAAGCACTCATGCAAAAATGACTTAAGCATAGTACTTTTTAAAGTAAATCCCATTTATGGGTTCACTCAAAGCGATTTCATCATAATCAACTAGCTCATAAGCTCCCTTCTCCAACACACGTTTGACAATGTAAGGACCTCACCACATGGCCTCAAATTTATTGACCCCTTGGAAGTCACGATCCTATTCATAAATAATAACTAGATCACCTTTAGAAAAAACACATGGCTTAACATGTTTGTTGTATTGGACTTTAACACGTTTCTTCTAGGTTTCAATAACTAAGGTGGCATTGTGACGAGTTTCATCTAGTTGTATCAAATACAAAAGATGCTCTTCTTCGACAGAGGTATTGGGGATAAGTTCAACAGCTAGATTCAAAGACAGTATTTCACATTCAATTGGAAAAATAGTTTCAATACCATAAACTACCTAGAAAGGTGTAAATCTCGTGGCAGACTTAACGAATGTTTGATACACCCATAATTCTAATAATAGCATCATGTGTCAGTTTTTCTTATTGTTATAACCCTAAATTTCACCATACATGCTTACCTGGCATCAGGCCATCTCATATCCCTTCTATGCCAAAGCATTGATGAACAACTCTTTGGAAATCCTCTTTTATAAAGGACCACGTGCCCTACTCCATTACTGCGCGCGTGTACACGCTGACTAACCTAAAACAGCCCGCATGGACCAACAAAAGCATGAAAAAAGGAAAGTTTTCGACGAAACACAAAATTTACGGGTGAGTTAACTAAAACTCTCGGCCATGCATGGCCGAGGGTTCGTCCAAATACCTATCTCCTTCTAGCCTATAAAAGAAGGGGTAGGGGTCCCATTTGGAAGAAGGAAAAATATAGCAAAGAAACTCTGCCCATTTGCATATTCCCATTGTCCCAACCCTTTAGCCTTTCCTGATGCCAAAGGAGATACAAAGAAAAGCAGTTGGAGGACAGTAGAAGAGGAGCCCAGGATTAGGTTCATGGAGCAGTGGCCGGTCTCAACTTTTGTAAGTTGACTCATTCAAAGTAATAAAGAAAATGCTTTTCCCGACCCAATTCATGAACTTTTTATAGTTTGATTAGTATATGTTTGGATTTCTAACTCGTTAGTATATAAGTAGGATGCATGCATAGTTGTTTCTTTTCTTGTATGCAGGTCAGCTTTGGAAGGAGTATTGCGAACAAGTAATCAAGTACAACGGAGGATCGACATCAAACGTTGGGAATGAGGTAGGTTGATCTTTCCTTCCATTTACTAAGAAAGGGCGATTTAAATCTAGGGATGAAGGTAGAAAGTTGTTTTTCTTCGGTCATATCTGCATGCAAATCCTGAACTCTATTTGCTAGTCCGTAGGGATATTTTCCCCACAACAGAATTGGAGACCATACTGGGGAGACTCTCTAGGGTTCTTGGAATTTTATTTAGTTTTTGGGTAGTTTTAAAGACTAGTTTTTCTTGCTTGTTTTTTCTTTTAGTTTTTGTAAGGTCTGAGCTAGCAAAGAGTATGGTTTTCCATACCAGCTTTCTCTGATTTTCTTGACTATGTTTGTCAAAACCCACAGAGGTACATGCGGCCTGCATAAGGTCTGCACGCGTGTACCCGCACCCTACTCTCTTACAGCCCGCATGTGAATGCTAGCTGAAGAAGTAGCAGTAGCATGTAGAGTTCAGAGAATTTTGGGGGCAGACAGCCTCTTCCCTGTCAGAATCACACATTCTCAGGGGGTTTTCTGGAATTATGTCTGAGTCTTGGTTGTTTTCAGTCCTATCTCAGATTGTTTTTGCTTTGTCATTTTTCCTTACATTATTTGTTTTCTTGTTAAAAAGAGTGTCCAAGCCTTTCAAGGGATCTTGATTATCAATATATTTGGTCTCCTCCTGGTCTGGTCTGTATGTTTTCATTTTTCTCAGAGTTTAGATATACACGTGGCCTCTACAAGGTCAGCCCGCATGTACACGCCCTCTGTCTCTATCCAGCGTGCATTTGCACGCATGCTGTTAGAGTGATAGTCGTGTGCTTGTACAGGATACTTATTATTGAGGGTAAGGTAGTCATCATTTCCCTTGATAATAATTATTCCTCTTAGGTGTTTGAATCTCTGTCTGAGCAGTCAGTAGCTTAGGATTAATCTTACCCTTAGCTTGTTTTTTCTCATTTAAAAAGTTGTCATAAAAATAAAAGAATTTTTACGGTTTTAAGACAAGTGTGAGAGTCATTTTTTTTTAAATTGCTAGTGTGTGATTTTTGATCTAATTCTTTGCGATCTGCGATTAGGCAAGAATTGTTTTTCTTGGTTTTTGCTTGTTGGTATTTTTCCTTTTTTCTTTATCAAGACTTTAAATAAAAATAAAAATAAATCTCTTTTCATTTTCTTATTTGGTTGAAAAGTGTGTTT
>SNQJ01S0062267.1:24378-37527 GCA_010110895.2 Picea sitchensis
CTTCTGAAAATTATATTTTCCAACTCGATTATAGATGGGATAACTCCATGAGAAACATACCTTGAGTACTATAGATGCCTTCCTAAATCAGTTTCCATTTAGTTTCAGACAAACACAAAACCTGCTCTCTGACATGGCCATTGGGTCATTCTCATTACATTTGAGAGTACAATGCTTGTCTACTAATGACTGATGTTCCTCTACTAGGTCTCACTTGAAGTAATGCACAACAATGTTACACAGAAACAAATGAAGCAGTGTCTAGAAGCCAAAATACATATTTATAAGCTTTTGATACCAATGTGTCACACCTTAAAAGTCATTCAGATTTAAGACACGAAATCCTTTGAGAAGTTTTGTCCATAATAAGAGAATATTAGTTTGAAATAATAAGAGTTTTTAGAGGTAGGTCCACATTGAGTAGGTCTACAAAATTGAGGGTGAGAGCCATTGGAAAATTCTCCTCCATATTTCCAGAAATTGCAAATTAGTGATATTTTAAGAGCAGGGTGGTTCTCCTTGACAGAGGCACTGTTATTGATGAAATTTCTACATTGATACAAGGATGCAAACATGAAAACACCTAGTGGATATGTTGGCCATATTCCAAGGGGTTTGGAATGGGGGATATTGAAACAAGCTAAAATCCACTATTTCGGGCCACTTTTTGGGGATTTTTGTGATCTTCAAAGAAGAAAAGGGGACCCTAGTTTACAAATATGGAAAAATTATATTACTCAACATTTTAACTTCTCAACAACCTACATAATTTTTTTTAGTAAAGATTTCCCAATATTTCTTAGTTTGGGAGATAACAACTTTTGCTAAAAGCTCCAAGTCTGGAGAAAATGCAAAAAGGGAAAAGTTGACAATTCCATATTGATGTAGAATTTGGTAGGATCTTGTTGGAGCAAGCATTTTGGGACAATTTTTTGATTACGTGCAACACGCGCAAGAGGAAGTTAGTGCATTTTCAGGAGCATCGCACACGAAAGAAGGATGTTAGTTAGACATTTTTGGTCCTTTGTAATGAGATAATACCTAATGTAAAAGTATAAAAATGTAAGGGTTTTGGGGGTAAAGGAGTTGTGAGTTGATAGCTGAGAAAACTTATGAGTGGAGAGAAAAGTGTGCACTGTATGTGCGAACGAATAGGGAATTTTGGGGTATAACTAAGTTATCATGTATGAGCGCAGTGTACACCTTTTGTAAGAACATGATTCTAAATGATAATATACAAAGCTATAAATACATGACATAGGCCATCTTGGGTGAACCACGTTAAATATGGTGTCTCTATGTTATGTTTTGATGTGTTTGTTTACTATTTTTTTTTATTGCGCGCACACTATGAATGGTTGATTAATATGAACATGTTATCTGATATTTCTACACACATGATGTATGGCTTAATGAATGAATGTTAAGTAGAATGGTAAGAATGAATGACTCACATCCCTTCATGACTGTGGAAACATGGTTCCTATAGTCGCCATAGATACCTCGAGTGAGACTTCACCTGCTTGCGGGTGATGCTGAAAGGGTCGGTATCTTAGGGTTTTGTTGGTGAATTAATGTTGAAAACCGAGTTTTCCCACTGTGTACCAACAAATGGTTCTGTTGCCAAGACCAAGATTTTCGATTGAAGGGAATATGGAGGCCAACTATGGAAGAGAAATAAAGTAGGCTCCTTCTCTAAGAGATCATACATCAAAGCCATATAATTGGATAATGGCTTGGGTTTCTTGACTTGTCTCGTGGTTCCTTCGGGGGCACCATACTTCTCTCCATATTGAATAACTTCCCTTTCCCATGATGGCTTTCTCTTAAGGGAGATCATCATCTGGAGAGGTTCTTGAGATTCTATTATGTCATGATATTCTAGAATCTCCTCATCAAGGGAAGTTATGACTTCCCTCACTAGTTCTGCAACTCTGGGAGCCGTAGGTTCTTCTTCATATACTTCTTCAAGCTGGCATATTTTTTTTTCCTTGAGTGTTGCATCTTCATCAAAGGTTACATCTCTGCTGATCTCAATATGATGGTAACCTGGTATGTATATTCTGAAGTCCTTGGAGACCTCACAGTATCCAACAAATATGCCCTTCTTTCCTGAAGGGTCCATCTTGGTTCTCCTTTTGGAACGTGTACAAATACGGGACAACCAAATATTTTGACATGGCTTACTTTTGGCTTCTTTCCGGAGAACATCTCTTCAGGGGTCTTGAACCCAAGTGCACTATGGGATAATTTGTTATGTACATACACTGTTGTTCTTGCTTCTTCTTCCCATAAGTGCATTGGAAGATCTTGATCATGGATCATGGTCTTCATTGCTTCCATTATAGTTATGTTCTTTCTTTTTGCTACACCATTTTGTTGAGGATTGTAGGGGGTGGTGAGCTCCCTCTTGATCCCAACATCTTTACAAAATTTTACGAACTCTTTTGAGTTGTATTCTCCTCCATTATCTGACTTTAGTATCTTGATCTTTTTTTCAGGGAGATTATATATCAAGGCTTTGAATTCCTTGAATTTACCAAACACTTCATCTTTTGATTTTAAAAAGTAAACCCATGTTTTGCGAGATAGTCATCAATAAATGATACATAGTATACATACCCACTGATGGAGGTTGATGGCATTGGGCCACATACATCTGAGTGAATGAGCTCTAGGACTCCTTTTGCTTTATTGTCTCTCTTCGATAAAGGGTTCTTGATGTTGTTTCCTTGTGCACATCTTTTGCACACACCTTCATGGTCAACCTTGAATTCTGGTAGACCTGTGATTGCCTTGCTTACATATGGTAATACCTTGTAGTTAATGTGAGCTAGTATTCTATGCCAAAGTTCATAGGGATTCTCAATGGAATGAGTCAAGGCTACTTTTGAGTGACCTTTTAGCTTATACAAGCCACCTTCTTCTCTTCCAATAAAAATTGCTTATTCCATGGTTTTCCCTTTGGGCCACATAAGAAATTCTCCATCTATGAAAGCAACTTTGAAGCCTTTCTTATCTAAAGTTGAGATAGAAATTAAGTTCTTTTTCAAACCTGGTAGTTATAGTACATCCTTCATCTTCATTAGGGTTCCTGAATCAAGTTTGTCATTTGTCTCCTACTCCTTTGATATGGTACTAATAATCGTCTCCAAGTGTAACTTTCTGGGGAAAGTTGTTTTCTATAAGGCAAGAGAGAATGTCTCTTTGACCTATGATGTGCTTGGAAGCACCATTGTCTATGAGCCAAGTCTCCTCACCAGGTGACATTGATCCTGAGAGGGAACAGATTAAGACATACTCTTCAATCTGTTCTTTTATCATCTTTGTGGGTGGCTCTTCATATTCAACTGTGTGGACATGGTGCCTCTTGTTTCTCTTCTTGTATTATTCTTTTCTAGCTGGACAATTCTTAGCAATATGTCCCATCTTGTCACAATGGTAAAATTGGTAGGATGATAAATATTTTTCTCTTCTTTGACCTTTCTGAAACTTTTGGAATCTCCTTGGAGGGTGAGATTCTTTATGTATGAATTTGTTTGGGGGGTCAAACTCCTTAGGTTGATGAGTTTCTTTCTGGAAGTAAGTCCTCTTCCTTCCTCCTTTAGTATGAGCAACTAGGGATTGATATTTATCTCTTGATAGTATTGCTTCTATGTTAGCTACTCTTGCTTCTTCTTGAACACATTCTTCCCAAAGACTGTCAAAGTGTAGTTTCTCCTTTCTGGCACAAATAGTTTGGATGAATGCATCCCAAAGTCTTGTGAGACCATTAAGGGTTGTCATTATGAGTTCTTCTTCATCTAAAGTATCACCAATTGCTTCTATATGTTCCATGAATTGTGATATTCTAGAGAAATACTCTTGAATTGTTTCTCCTTTCTGCATCCTTGTATTTTTTAGTTGAGTTCTTAGATTCATATTTCAGTTGATGTTCTTTCTTCCATACATCCTCGTTAGAGCATAAAAATTTTCTTTTAGAGTCTGTTTTGAAGCCACTTGAGGAATCAAGTGATCTTTAATAGAATCTGCAATGATTCTTTTGGCCTTAACTATGTCCTTTTGGTGTTTTTCTTTAGTTGCAGCATCAGTAGGTTCTGGTACATCTTCTTTAATGAATCTTTCTAGGTCATTCTATTCAAGAATGAGTGAAATCCTATACTTCCAAGAAAGGAATTTTTCCATAGCTTCTATCTTGTCAACAAGCTTAGTGCTTGCAGACATCTTTACTCAGAGCTAGGAAAACGACCAAAAATTGAAAATGCTCAGAATTTAAATTTGAACTTATCAAGAGGTGTGCTTGGCTGAGGTGACTAGCTTGGTGCAGTTAGATTTTAGAAAATCCAAAATTTTCCCCTTCAAACTTGACCAGTGGAATTCTGGACTGGTACTTCTGGTACTGGTTCTGGTTTCCTGGTTTTTTGGTACTTCTAGTTTTCTGGTTTTCTGGTACTAATGAAAACTAGGGTTTCACTTTTCGGGAGTTATATCCACTGAAAAAGTGTGTTGATGCTGCCAAAGAGTTTGCTAGGCTAGGGTGCACTTCCTTGATGAGTTTTAGGCTGAAATTCCTCTTCAATAGAAAACCCTAATTTTCTTGTACGACAACAATGACATTGTTGCTTATCTAGTGAAAGATGCTCTCTTCAGCTTAGATTTGATACCATGTTAAGGTTTAAGCTATTATTATGTTTATTTTCAATTTACTAGATAACCATAGCATAGATAGGATCACTGAGAGAAACACAATCACAAGATACACAACATTTATCCCGAGAAACCCTCATGGGGGAGAAAACCCAAAAAAAACTTCCTTAATATAGATAACCAATACAATGCCAAGAAAATAGACCAAAACACTAGAGAATATCCAACATTGAGCAATGCACCTCTCTCTTCCTTCTTCTCCAAACTGCAACTACCAAACTTGCACACTGGATGAGCGAATGAGTGAGTGAGATAACAAGGCGTTAGATTCCTTTATTTATACAAACTGGCAGGTGATGGAAAGGTGTCTCTTCAATGGACAAGGCCGACTTGTCTTCTTAGTGGTTAAAACCACTTTAATTTGCCTGGGGGTCGAATTCTCAATTTTCATATTATATTTAGGGTTTGACCAATCCACAAAAGTGGATTTGGTCAATTACAATGCCCAACATGATCAATCCACAAAAGGGGATTGATCTAATGAATAATAACTCAATAATAAATATAATACTCTTTGCAGTTACAATATTTCAACATAAACAACAATCCATCATGAATTAGATATTCTATCCCTGGGCTTCCGTCCCTTAGCAAAGGATGTTCACATGCCTCATAAGCCTCTTTGAAATATGGATCTTCTTGGTACATTCCCTTAAGGTGTTCAAACCCCAATGTCTCCACTTTGAACTCCCATAATCAAACATCTCCTACTCAAAGCATCTGCAACTTTGTTTGCACTACCAGAAATATGTTTAATAACAAAAGTGAAATTTTTCATAAATTCCACCCACTTTGCATGCCTTTGATTCAACTTCTCTTGCCTAATAATGAATTGTAAATCATGGTTATCACTATACAAGACAAACTCTTTAGTAATAAGATAATGCCTCCACTTCTTCAAGAATTGAATCACGGCATATAACTCTTTGTCATATGTGGAGTACTTCTTCTTGGTATCATTAAGATTCTCACTGAAATATGCAACAAGTTTGTTATCTTGACTTAAAAATGCTTCAATTGCTACTCCACTAGCATCACATCTTACCTGAAATGTCTTTCCAAAATCTAGTAAAACCAGAATTGGTTGTCCTGTGATCTCACCCTTCAATATCCTGAAGCTTTTATCGACCTCTTCTGTCCACTTAAAATATTTGTGTCTCTTCTTCATAGTGTCTAATATTGGTGAACATAAACCACTGAAATTTGTAATGAATTTCCTATATAAACTTGTTAATCTATGGAAACTCCTTACCTCAAATATGTTTCTTGGTGATGGCCAATCTCTGATAGCTTTCACCTTTTCTGGATCCATCTTCAACTCATTGGAAGAGATTACAAAACCCAAATATATGAGTTATGTCTTCATAAAAGAACTTTTCTTTAAATTTATCAGCAACTTCTCTTGCTGCAACCTCCTCATCACTAATGTCAAGTGTCTCAAGTGCTCCTCTTCAGTTTTACTGAAGACTAGTATATCATCCAGATATACAATCGCAAATTTACCTATTAATTATTTAAGCACTTCATTCATTAATCGCATGAATGTACTTGGGGCATTTGTTAAGCCAAATGGCATAAAAATCCACTCATACAAACCTTCATTTTTCTTGAACGTTGTCTTCCATTCATCTCCCTCTCTCATTCTTATATGATGTTAACCACTTTTCAGATCTATCTTAGAAAAATAACTCACTCCGCTCAAGCAATCCATCAAATCATCCATTATGGGAAAAGGAAATCTATACTTGATGGTGATCTTGTTGATGGCTCTAGAATCTATACACATTCTCCATCCTCCATCCTTCTTTGGACTCAACATAGTTGGTATTGTGCATGGACTTAATATTTCTCTTACCAAACCATTTTCTAACAGATCTTGAACTTGATTCTTGACCTCTTCATTCTCTTGAGGTGTTAATGTGCATTCTTCTTTGATTGGAAAACTAGCTCCTAAAATAAAGTAAATGTGATGACTAATACTTCTAATAGGTGGCAATGAACAGGGTAACTCATCCACTACTATATCAACAAAATTATCTAGCAGCTCTTGAATTTCTTTAGGCAGATCATTCATAGAAGTACTTGTAAGGATGACTCTAGGATTTTTTACTACAACAAACTGCATGTCCTGTTCTTTCTTGAATTCATTCAAGAGCTTCTTCCCACTCATGAGAAGTATGCTTGGGATGGCTTCTTCCTTCCCTTTCTTATCCTCTATTGGAAAAAATATGTGTGTTCTACCATTCTTCTCAAGGGTGTAAGTATTCTTCCTCCCATCATGTATGACATTTCTGTCAAACTGCCATGGTCTTCCCAATAAAACATGAAAAACATCCATGGCAATTACATCACACAAAATCTCATCCTTGTATCCTCCTATTTTAAATTCAACTTGGCACTGTTTACTTACCATTACTTGGTGTCATTTCTGCAACCATGAAACCTTATATGGATTTGGATGTGCAGTAGTTTCCAGCTCTAGCTTTTCCACCATCTCTGTGGATACTAGATTATTAGTGCTCCCACTATCAATTATCACCTTGCAAACTCTATCCTTGGTCTTGCAAGCAGTCCTAAACAAACTTTTTCTCTGTATTGGTGCTTCCACCTCCTTCTCCAGTTTCAAGAGAATTTTCCTCATCATGAAGGAATTTCCATCTTCAGCAGCTTCTGCCTCAAAATTCCTCCTTTGTGCTTCATAAATGTGAGCTTCTCCTCCTTTTGTATCTTTATTACTCTCAAGACACTCCCAAGACATATGTCATGTCTTTCCACATGCATAGAATGTCACTTATCCTCCTCCGCCTCTTCCTCTTCCTCGAGGAAAATAATTCCTTCCACCATATTGTCTCCCTTCGTAACTTCCTCCTCTCTCTGTATCACTCTGAAAATTTCTAGTCTCAACTTTGGGCTTATGAGCCTTTTCATGGACAATTCCTTTACTCCCGCTTGGGATTCTTCCTCTGCTTCTTTGGATTTTCTTTCTTTCCAATTTCTCTTCTACTTTCAGGGCAACCTGATAAGAATGTTCAACTGTCCTCATAGTCATCATGTTGATTTCATCCTGGATTTCATATCTAAGGACATTAATGTACATGTCAACCTTCTCTTCATTACTTTCACGGTGACCAACTCTAATGTTTAGCCTACAAAACTCCTCTGTGTATTCTTTTACTGTCATACCTTTCTACCACAGGTTCTACAACCTCCTGAACAAATTTATCTTATAGTCTTTGGGTATGAATTTAGCCTTTAGTTTGGCTACCATTCTATCCCAGCTCTTTATCTTTTGTTTACCTTTGCTTCTTCTGTCAACCTGTAGTTCATCCCACCACAGTGTTGCATGCTCTTTTAATATTATGACATCATGTTTTACCTTCTTCTCATCATCAACCTCCTCATATTCAAAGTATTTGTCCATTGATCTTATCCAATCCAAAAGCTCTTCCACATCCAAGTTGCCTTCATACATTGGGATTTCCATTTTTGCTATGGCTCCCATTTTTACAACAACTCTCAGTAAGCGTTCTTCTGTAGAATCTTCTCTTGTATATCCTTTAGCCTCCATTTCTTCACTCTTAGCCTCACTAATGTCACCTACATCTGGTGCTCTTATCTGTGCAGTTTCCATGGAATCTAGCCTTGGACAAAGTCTCCTCATTTCCTCCTCCATTGTTGGATTCGCTATGGGTTTGTCCCTGTGTCTTCTTGGTGGCATGGTGCTAATATTTCTTCACACAGAACTTAATTTATCTCCTTTCACCTGCTACCTACAAGCAATTTCAATTTCTAGGCTCTGATACCACTTGGTGCAAACCCCCTACCTCTCTTAGGTTCTGCGCGACCTCCCGGTCTAGGATCGATCTAAGATGGATTCGAAATGACTCTTAGGGACTTTGTTGAGCCCCAAAACCAGTTAATACATGCCCCCCATTTTAGGTCTCTGTACAGGTTCAAGAAAACCCCTGAGCATTTTCCCTTGGCACTTTTCCTTTTTTTTTTAAATTTGAATAACACGTGCCTAGCTCCCTCTGCTAAGCCCCTTCCTTTCATATGACCTCGGGCTATGAACCAGGGCTTAACCCAAAAATATCTAACCCTTCAGGCTTCAAAAAGTTAGACGTCAAGAACTTATCTGATCTCCCGAAGTGTTCGATAGTCGAAGCTACAGATTAGGTGCCACGTGTCCTCCTTCAAATCGACAGTCAGGGTGTGTCCCACCTTTAGAGATATGGATGACTTCTGGTCAACCCTCCCCTTGGATATTTCTCCCAGAGTAATAAACCTCCAAGTACATGATATTGTGACGCGTGTCCATAGCAGATCAACAACCACGATTGAGTTTCTCCTTTGGGCTTCGAAAGATTGGGGCGTTGGACCCTTTCTTTCTCCCTAATAACATTTTCTCTGAAATAAACCACATGCCAATGCGTGTTCGTTGGAGATTAAAGACCCATAGTTCACTCCCCTAAGAACCGTGGATCTCTGTCACGTGACACTTTTTCAGATCTACGACCCAGATCTATTAAGTCATTGGGACTTCGACAAAATGGCCCTTTGCTCTGCGTTATTCTCCCAAAGTTCTAGTCTCCTGGAGCTCCTGATCTACTGACACATGTTCTCTTTGGAAATGAAGACCACGATTACTTTTCTCTTTGGGACTTCGACGATCCCGCTCCTTGTACACCTTCAAACCTCCCAATACACGAAGTACAATTACTTTTCTCTTTAGGACTTTGATGATCCCGCTCCTTGTACTCCACTCAATGCTTACAATTGCTACCTCTTCTGAGTTTGTTCCTCCATGGTTTTAAAACCTTGGGCACACTCCTTGCGTCCTTGGAACTCTTCCACTTAACTGTTCTCCTCTGAGACAAAAGTCTAAGAACAACTCAGCCTGTGCACTCCTTACATGGTTATGTTCACTCCTTGCACTTTTACTGTCAAGGGTCCAACATTATCTCTCCTGAGCTTCTCTAAGTTAAACTTAACTCTATCAACACACTCCTTGTGGACAATATGCACTCCTTGCATGAGCTCTCATAAGAGAAACAATTGAAATGTATTCTAGCTTCACAGAGTCATGTATTCAACCACATAATACATTCACAAACACAATAACAAGTATGAACAGAGAATTTAAATGAACAAAAGGCCTACCATTCATTCAAATAAACACATAAATCAACAACAACAAATATTTGGATCAAAGCTTCTCTGTTCTATTCATTCAAGTGATAAAATATACATAGATACATGCAGTCCTCCACTACTCCTTCAACAACTTATGCAATACTCTCTGGATCTCTACATCAACATCTTTCTCTCTCTCTCAATAACCACTATCACAAAATGAGAAACAACAACATTACTTTGGAAAATGATACAAGCATATATACAAGAGGTGATTCACCGAGCATTTCCCCCAAATGACCTTAATTCTACCCTACCAGGATTTATGAATCCAACTACTAAGGATTAAGAAGTTATTAGCATTTACAATACGATAAGGATTGATGCACAACCCTTGTACAATGCAGTCTTACATTAAAGTGATATTGGTCCGAGAGGATCTTTAGGGATGGCCTTAGCCTCCAATTCATTAATTACATTTATTTTCATGAAATTCAAATTTAAAAAGGTGTGCTCTCCTGTGTAGAATCCAAATCAGCTCCATATATGCGTTGGGTGTTGTGTTGTCCTCTAGCATGTCATCCTTTTAACGTTGATGTAGATTCTCCTGCATCAATGATCATGATTTCGAGTGGGTGGAAGACCTCTGGGAATATCTTCAAATACTTTGGAATGTTTATCGATGATCCCTTGGAGATCTAGGGGAATAGATGGCTTAGATGTTTGAACATATAGTGAGCATAATTATACAATTACACTCTGATGCCCCTTTTTCAATAATTTTGTCATTCCATTAGAGCTTATCACCTTACTGGGTTTCTCTGTGATACCCGTTAACTCAATTTCCTTTCCTTCCAATGAAAAATTCATGAAAAGTTCTTGAAAGTTAAAAGCCATTGTTCCTAATGATTGTAACCATTGGACTCTTAGTACTACATCAACACCACCCATGGGTATAGCAATCATTGGACTATTCATTACATATTCCCCCATAGTAAGATTGATCTTATGGCATTTTCCTGAGCAATTGATAGTTCCTCCATCTGCAATCATTACTTGAAACTGGCGTTGGATATATAGAGAAATTGAGAGCTTTAGCTAGTTTATAGTGAATGAAATTATGAGTACTACCAGAATCAATTAGGACTATTACCTTTTTCTTTTTGATATATCCTTCGATCTTGAGGGTTTGAGGAGTGCTAATTATAGCCAATGCATTACATGATATGGTGGGAGTCAACTCTTTAGAAGAAATCTCATATATGTTTTCATCTTGAGATGGTTCTTTTTCTTGTTCTTGTTCTTGTTCTTCTTCCTCTTCACAATCTATGTAGAATAATTTATTCTCAACACACTTATGTACCTTACTGTACTTGATGTCACAATTAAAGCATACAATTTTTTCTTTTCTTTCCTCCAATTATTGAGGTTTCAACCTTGTAGGTTGAGGTGTTTTAAAAGAAGGAACATTATTATCTCGATAGATGTTAGGAGTGGTCCTTCTATTAGCCATAGCCATGTTTTAACTTTCAACATTTCTCACCACCCTGAACGCATTTTCCAATGATTTGGGTTCCCAAAGGCGAACCTCGTGTTGAATTTTATCCTTTAAAGTTCCTATGAATACATCAATCAGGTTTTCATCTAGAATATACACTACCTTTATATTCAATCTTTGGAAGTTCTCAATGTGCTCTGCAACTGGACCCTTTTGCTTGAGATTTATCAATTGGATTAAGAAGGTATTGATTCTTGTATCCTCATAGTGTGCTATCATTTATTCCATGAAAATTGTCCAAGTGACAAGTGATATGCAAGAAAAAATCCATCGATACCACACAAATTGATTGGGTTCTAAATATAAAGATGCAATTCATACCTTTGTGTGTGTGGCATATCATGTAGATCAACGAACTGCTCCATCTGGAGTATCCATGTGATTGGATCCTTGCCATAAAATTTCTTCATATCGATCTTAGGAAAGTGATTGGTCTTCAACCCAAAGTTGGAGTTTCTCTAGTCTTGATTCATCTTCTTTGTGTCTTCATCATGAATTTCATGGGATACATTTTCACTTTCAGGTGGCCTTTATATTAGCAAATTTTTCAATCCTTCCATGGTCTCCCTTTTTAAACCATCCATCTTAGTATCCATTATTGCTTCCAACTTAGCTTCAGTTGAATCCATCATCCCTTGTAGTTCATCTTTTGTTACTTCCTTCTTTTGTAAATCATTTATGTCCCTGCACATTTATTCAGCTTCATCAAGATTCCAAGTAGGATTGTCTGAAGGCTTATTTGGTGCAACATTTCCCTTTTTTGGTGGCATGTTGGCCAAGTATCTCTTTTAAACCTTGATTTGGAGGTGGTTTTTGCTAAACGGTCTTTCTTCTTTTGTATCTCCAAGATTTAGACCCTTTTGGGTATGAAATTCCATTCTGTAGTTCTCTTATATGTCTTCTCTACTGGTCTGATCAAAATTGGATGTGCCAAGTGGAAGTTATGGTAACTTTGCTGATTTTTTTCCCTTCCAGGAGAGTGTACTTGTAAAGCATTCCAAGAACACAATATCTGATATTTGATTTCGAAACTTTCACTAGGAATACTATAGAATGTCTAATGTCCAATGCAACTAGTCTCACTTAATTTGGATACTCATTGAAGAAGATACCATTGTTTTACCCGGAACACATGTTTGAGACTAGTTAATATGACTGGTCAACTACCCTATCTTACACAGGGTGTATCTACAAAAGTAGGATGAACTAGAAGATGACATTTTTATCACAGCTACCTTGATAATTTCTACGAATATCCTCTGATTTTCAAGGTCTGAAACATTCACAGAAAAAAAATTATAGCGAAAATTTCGTGATGACTAAATTCAATATGATTCCAGAACCTGATCTTACACAGGATATATCTCCGAAGGCATAAAGCTTCAGGAGTTGAAATTTTAACCCCAAGTACCTTGAATCATCTACTAAATATCCTCCAAGGCGTTCCTTCTGAAACATCGTAGAAAAAAGTTATAATGAAAATTCAAAGGTGTCTCAGATGCAGCAGCGAAACCCAAAGACCTTGAGCTCTGATCCCAAATGTTAAGAACCAAATATCAAAATAGCATAAAAACCTCATAATAAGTACTCAACACCTTGAAAAAGAGATAATTTCAGATAATAAGCCTTTTCAAGGGGGAAACCTCCTTATCCACCACATAAATTTACAAATAAAAGATGATTCCAAATGAAAAGGTCTCCTTGGTATATATAGGATACTAGGAGGTACAATTACAACTAATGGATCCAAG
>SNQJ01S0062267.1:47383-70876 GCA_010110895.2 Picea sitchensis
TCCGCTGTGTATATGAATTAGTATGAAACGCTATTGATTGTTAATTATGGCAGTAACTCATATGAATACTCTGTTAGAATGTGTTTATATGTTTAAATGCATGTGGATTATATAATACCTGTATGATTTATGTACCAAGTGGTGTTAAAGTTTCCTTTTAAGAGTGATTAAGCCATGGTAGCTGAAAAGGTGCGCTACACTCGTCAACCACTGTACAATTTGTTTTATGTTTCAATGATTTCGTGGTGTATGCCACTACTATCTAAGAGGCAATATGGTGAGGAAGACGAGGTTTAAGGTCATTCGGATAAAAAATTATCATCCCTAAGTCACTGGGCTCCGTCGCTCCCAAGTCAGACAACAAAGCTTTTCTCTGTGAGGGGTAACTATGGATAACCTCTAGAGAAGACATTGCACAAGGGGTCTGTGCCAGATCTTCCATGACGAAGTAATTCTGAGAATCCCTCACGTTTGGGTTATGAGATGTCTTATTGAACGCACCTTTAGGGATGTGAGTCATTGTTTCTCCCACTGTCTTCTTGATTTGGAGAGGATTCAATGGGTTGGAGGCCTCTTTTCCCTTCTCAACAAATTATGATGTTTCGTAGTCACGAGTCCTGTTGATAAATGAGTATCGGTGTTCATCATGTAAATGGTTGTGGCTGGGTTGTTAGGGTTAGGCATGGGGGGTCCCTGAATTCCCCCAGCCGCGCTCATGGATGTAGAAGCCTGAGCCATATTTTTCCCTTGTGGAAAAGGGTTTGTCAACACAATAGTTTGTTGATGTGCTAGTAGCTTATGGGCTTCTACAAGCTGAGGGAAAAAGTGAGTTAAGTGGTTGTCCGTGCAAAGGTTACACATAAACTTCACCTTCCTCTTCAAGTTTTTCCCTCACCAACATTGTTAGCATCCTTTTTATCCCCCTTACCCTTCTTTTTTTTCTGTTTAATATTTCCCTCAGTCTGTTGGTTATCCTTGGGAGTTATCGATTGCACACTGTGTACATCCGGTGTCTTGTTTGTGGGGGAAGTTGAACTAGGAGTTTGGTTGGCCATAGTCTGTTGAATCGATAATTATTGTAATTTATTAGATAACAGCTCTGTGGCTTGCTTTGTGTTGAGCCCACTATTCCATCAACGTGGGTCCCAAACTTTTGTTTGGCCTTATCAAGAGTTGATTGTGGCACATCGGGTAAGATCTCATAAAGCATGCCAGACTAAGAGTAGATCAGTTCCAGCTGTTGGGCTCTCATAATAGCCTCTTCCTTAGAAAACACCCCAGGTGTTGCTACATCTTTGGACACAGAAGGAACCAAATACTTTAAGAACCACTCAAGCAAGAACGTAGGAGGGACCTTTACCTAAAACAAGCTCTTTCGTCGCTACCATTCTCGTATATAATCCGAGATATGGTCAGCCTTAGTCTGCTTGAAGTTGGACAACAACTCGGTGTCAGCATCGTATCTCACTGGAAACTGGAAATGGTTCAAGAAAACCATATCCCAGTCATTAAAGTAAGAGTACTTCAAGTTGTCGAGCTCGATATACCATTTTGTTGCACCCCCTATAAGAGTGCGTTGACATAAGCGCAACTGAATGGAGTCATCTTTCAACGAGTTAGATGAACACCACAAGTGAAAAGTAGTCACGTGATCACTTAGATATTTTCCAGTATCGCCCTCAAACTTAGGGATGTCAGAAGGAAACTTAGTCGGCATGGGGGTCCAACACAGATCGTGATAAATCGGGTCATTTAACAATCTTGACAAGTCTGGAAAATGTAGGGTTGCTACAAAGGGTAGTTTTGATTGCAGAGTATTTACATGAAAATAGGGACCTAGATTTTGACTGGCACTAGGCTACCAGGGAAAGTTGGAATGTTGGCCAGGGTTTTGGTAGAAACCGTGGCCCTGACCAGCAAAAGGAACATGCATTTTTTGTTGCATCATCAGTTGATTCCTGAAGTTAGATGACATAGCTTGCACATGGATTTCCCCTTGTGTAGTGTTCCAAGGACCTTGGTTGGGGATGCCCCCAGTCGACCCTCCTGGCGTAGGTATTGAACCTTGCCCAGGGTTCCATTGGGTATGGAAGTGGTTGCCCCCGACCCGCATCCCTTATGAGGGAAACGAGCCCTACCAAGGATTCCAAAGACCTTATGTGGAGAATACTCCTGTCATCGCTTCCTGCGAAGGAATGGCACCTTGCACATGGTTTGTTTGACCAAAGTCGGGGTTGCCCCAGTCAAGAAAGAAGACGAAGAAAAAACAATATTTCCAAACTCACCAAACAAAGAGAACGACATTGATCCCACCGACGTCGTGTAGGATGAAGGTACCAAACTACCTCCACTGAAAAAACTATAGTTAGCATTAGGCCCAATCGATTGTTGAAACGTCTCACCCAACGAAGGATATAGAGGAGGTATATGACCCCCACCGTAAGGAATATCATTAAATGTGGCGGTGGTTCCCATGATGGATCCTTGCAAGGGAAAATTAGAGCTCCTTGCCCCCAGGCCCATGGTCTGTAAATTAGAGTAAGGAAGAACTGAGATTGAGTCAAAACCATACATCCCATATGAGAAGGGAGTGCCTGACGCATTCTGAGTAAAGGGAACAGTGGTGGAGACCGTCAAAGGAATCGACCCACTACTCGAAGTTGTGGGTGTCGGGACAATCGTGGTCCTGACAGGCGGAGGTGGGAGAGGAGGTACAACGCCCCCTCTAGTGACAGTCATAATGTGAGTATGAGGACTCCCTGACGAAGTAACAACACTTTCTTCCATCATCACTCACCGAATAAACTGGTGTTAAGGAAAAGTCACCTCGGGAGGGACTATCTGAATTAAAAATGGTGTTCATAAGTCCGTGATCAAAGGATTTTTTGTCCTGAAACCTTCGATCTCGAGGTCAGAGACGATTGATTCCTCTGGGGCTGGAAAGTCTTCTCTTGGATTTGATTCGGGTACAGTTTCTTATGGTCCGGTAGCTTCGAATGATCATTGTTGATCTAGATTGTGCCTCAACAGTAGCAGAGGTGGCTCCAAAGTAATCAGCGACAAGCCATGAAGCCTATGAAACTGGCGGAGTTGTTGATCTTCCAATTTGTGAAATGATCAACCTACATTGTAAGGTTTAACTAGCATGAATCATAGAGCACACACTAAAAGTTCCTAGAGGAAAATCAAGCAGAAAACTAACTAGTGGGAAGGATAGTTACACCAATCGACACTAGAGCAACTTACCGATGAAAGTGCAACTCGAACATGGACTCACCCTCCAGGTATACTTTGCAAAGTGTGATCCGACATCTGCCCTAGGTACCACTATATACCCCCGCAGTCACCTGTGTAAGTCCGTAAAAATAGGCAACTAGGTTGCCAGTTCGCAGTTAGTCACCATGTGGGTACAGTTGACAATCGGGCTGATCGTAATGAGAAGGATAACAAGTCTGAAGCCCTTCAAGGATGCCGAAAGAAATTGGTTTGGAAGAGAACTGATGATCTCAAATGGATTCGAGGTCCACGAGGCTATTGGATGCACGCTGAATAAGGAAGAAGGGTTTTTTTTGGAAGAGAAGCATGCAAGAGGAAAGAGATAGTTGGAATGAAAAACAACACGCGTGCATGCATGGAAGACCTAGTGACGCTAGGGTTAGGGATTTTGTAATACATTGTAATGGATGGTGGGCCAAAGATATAAATAAGTGGTACTTAGGAGACAGAGAGAGAGGGGGCGAGAGGCGATATATACATAGAGCTAGATATCTAGATGGAGAGAGATAGACGAGACACAGAGAGGGACAAAAAGGAAGGGAATTGTAAGGACTGTATAAGTCATTAATTTGGTGAGATAGAGAAGGCATGAGTGACTCGATCCTGAGGGTTATATCACAGGCTGAGGAGACTGGTGCAATCTATTTAGCCTAGTAGGGATTGAGGAGATTATACGAAAGAGGAGGGACTAAGACTGTAACCACGTGCGACGTGATACCTTTCTAAACTATAATAAAATCCAGAGAGCCATATCTTTGTGGACGTAGCCCAGGAGGGGGTGAGCCACGGTAACATTGTGTTATGCGACTGAATGAATGTGTCTTTGGTTCTGATTAGTCGATAAATGTTGAATGAATGAAGTAATTAAGTAGATCTGTTATTTTACATACATGCATAGAATGAATATTACAACTAGAGGGTAAATGGATTGAGTAAAGGGTATGATGCACAAGCACAGATCTCGCTCAATCCCAGGTTGCAAGCATCTGAATATTGCAACCACCCATAGAGCTATCTTGAGTGAGACTGTGCAGTGCACTCTGTGTACTGTGTTGCCTTCTGGGTTACCAAAGGGGTTGATAGTCTTTAAGGGATTTTGTTGGGAAGCTTCTTAGTTATGAACCGGGGTCAATCTGTAATGTTCAATGAAAATAAGAATCCAAATCCATCAAGACCAATAAGAGTAGATATATAAAAGGGAAAGAAGCCAACAAATGGTTTTGTTGTCGGCTGATTGGAAGGAAATGGGATTGAACATATCAGATTTGCAGAAGACGTGTCAAAAGCATACGGGATCAGACGACAAGAAAGAAAAAAAATGCAAACCTAAAAGGGGATGTTGAGACCGTGGAATCCAACGAAGGCAGATTTAGAAATTTGGTTGAAGACAAAGGAGCTAGAGTTTGCGCAGAGAGATAATAGAAACCCGAAGCTAACACCGTGCAAATATCTGGACAAGTACATATTCACCGACTTGCATGAAGTATTTTTCTGTGAGTTCCCAAACATATTGCAGGAGTGGATCAAAATATTGAAATTCAACCATCCTATGAATTGGATTAGACAGCTAGAATGGAATCTTGAAGAGACCGCACAGCTACAACAAGTTGATAATAAGTTTACGTGCGTAGTAGATTTCTGGTTAGACAACATTGTTGCCAAATTTATCACAGATTTTGTTGTAGATACAACAAAGTTGTACAACATAGTTGAATAAGAATTCTTGAAGGGACCTCGAGGTAGGTATATCATATCATTATATACTTCCATTAATATATTTCTATATAACAAAGGTGTAATGACAATGGAGTCAGACAACTAAACTTCCCTACGTGCATGGGGGAAGGGGGGAAGCACTGACAGGAAAAGGAGAAATGGAAGGAGAAGGGGATAAAGGAAAGAAGGAGGAAGCCTTAGACCCAATTATGATGGACGACGACCAGATCAATTGGGTCATGGAGACAACTGGAAGGGTGCGCAGTGGAGTACCATACCAATACAAGGTGAACACCAAGAAGAGAGTCGTAGCCGCGAGGGAAGGCTTGTAAAATGATGAAGAGGAGGTAGAGGATCTCCGGGATGTGGAGTAGATTGATGAAATATTGTGCACGAAATTTGAGAGGAAGACAAGAGGTCCAAAAGAAGAAGTAGAAGGCAACAGTCCTATCCATATCCGTGTCATTGTGGAACCCACAAACCCATGTGTGACTAATACACCAGGAATAACACCACTATTTAGACAACCGAATTTCGGGAGAAGGAAGATAGCATGAAGTACATCTACACAAGGAAAAACAACTGGGGGAAGCAGTTCAGGAAGAAGTAGTCAAGTATATACACCATGAGGAAGTAAT
Source organism: Picea sitchensis (assembly GCA_010110895.2). Taxonomy (NCBI): domain Eukaryota; kingdom Viridiplantae; phylum Streptophyta; class Pinopsida; order Pinales; family Pinaceae; genus Picea; species Picea sitchensis. The sequence continues at coordinate 53,014 of SNQJ01S0062267.1, forward strand.
AGCTCAATATTTAAGATGGCAGGACATTATTCAACCATCAAGTTACCAGAATTAAAAGGTGAAGCGTCAGAGGACCCGAAGAAGCACATGTTTATCTATGAAAAGGTTTGGGAAGAAAAACAGATCAAAAACGAGGACACTAAACTTTCACAGTTAGACATCACATTAAGAGATCGTGCACTGGATTAGTATATGAGTTTAGCCGCAAACAGTCCGCCAGGGACAACCAGAATGATTGGAGATATCAATAAGTTGTTGATAAATGAGTTCCAGAAGCCGATATTATAGGACCAATACATGAACGAGATGATAGAGATCAAGTAGAAACCGGGAGAATCCATATGGGAGATTGACCAGAGATTCAAGCGACTAAAGGGAAAGCTAAAATATGTCATGACAGATATGCAACATAGGCACCTTTTTGTCAATTCACTATTACCACACTTGAAATATCCACTGTGACAACATAAGTTTCAGACACAGGCAGAGGCTCTACAGGTAGCCCTACAACTGGAAGAGAACCAATATCAGAAGAATGATCCAACCATCGAGGAGTTGAAGGAGGATCTGAAGAACTTAACATTCCAGCTAAACCATAACAAGAACAAGGACAAAAGAGAAGTCGTTTGGTGTACCACATGCAGTACAGAAGGACACCATAAGAACGAATGTCCAACATTCATGCAGTACATGGCAACAAGAATGCCAAATCCATTGCCAAGAGGATGACTATGGTGCGAGATCTGTAAGAAACAGGGTTACAATCCATATCACTGCCCAATGATGCAGAAGTACCAGACAGTGTCGAAGATCTCGTATTGCAACTTTTGCAAGTCAGTAGGTCATGATGACAAAGATTGCAGAACCATGGAGTTGATGAGGGAAAGAACATCAGATGCATATTGGGTATAGTCAGAAATGATGACTGGGAAATCCACACCCTAGTTTAATCAAGTACCAACCCCATACAACACTGTGCAACAACCATACAACATTGCACAACCGCAGTATAATACCGTAAAAGCACACTATAATACCTCACAGTATAACTAGGCGCCTCAGTATAACGCGCCTCGAGGGGATCGAGTTGGCTACAAAGGCAGAGGAAGAGCAAGAGGAGGCTTTGAAAGAGGTAGAGGACCAATGGTATGTCACATTTGTCAACAACTAGGACACTACACAAGAGAATGTCCACTTCCACCAGTGACCTGTATGTATTGTCGTGCATCAGATCATGACACGAAAGAATGTCCGTCACTATAAGGAAAGATCCAGGAGAAGAGAAATCAAAACAATCAGAATGTTCAGTGGATTTCAACAGAAGTGAGGTATGAAGGGAAAAACATCAACATAGTTACACAAGGCAGAGCTAAAAAAGGAAATGATGTCATACAGAAAGAACCAACACAACACCAATGGGTGAAGAAGAATGTCGAATCAAGGAAGTAGTTTGACGTGCATAATGAGAAGGAGATATTCAAGAAAGTCAGACAAGAATTTCTTAATCCATACATTGTGTCGACATCAACCGTGTAGTATGGTAAGGAAGTATGCGAGTATGAGATGCCTTCATCGTGGGATCACACCAAAGAAACACAACCCATGGAACAAGTAAGTACGATTAAATGATTTTTTCAATCATGTGTAAAACTACTAAATTATCCACCCTTTGTTAAAGTATTACAAAACATGCTAGAAAGATGTAGCATAGAAGCAGAAGGAAAGTTAGAGCAGAAAACAATCAATCACCTACATACAAGGAGGAGAACAAGTAGGGAGTTTAGGCTGAACACCAACATTGGAGATTTCAACATGGGAGATATAATATTGGATTTAGGATCCGAAGTCAATGTATTACCTAAGATGACATGGCAATGTATGGGAGAACCTGCATTAGGATATTCACATGTTCAGCTGAAACTCACAAACCAACATAGATTTCTACCAATTGGAATACTAAAAGGAGTGACAGTGGACCTGTATGGACTGCAGACTAAACCCGATTTCAAAGTCATTGAGATAGTGGACGACGCAACACCTTATCCATCATTGCTTGGCTTGGAATAGGCATTTGAAAACCAGGCCATAATCAACTTAAAGACATGGAAGATGACCTTCGAGTCAGAAGAATATAGAGTCATTGTGCCATTGGATCCATTAGAAGGGAAAAGGTTTGTAGAGCCTACTTTCTTGGACCTAGAGGAAATTAATCAGTTGTACAAAACAACTGCGCGAGATGAGGATTGCGTAAACCCAACTGCAGATGGGTACTCAGTTGGAGAAGTATCACCTCATGTGCGTCAGACTCAGATACGAGCTTAGAGAATTGGAAACAGAGGTTACACGAGGTATCCACAAGGAGATGCGCACGAATAGACCGCGCAGTAAGATGGGTAGGTACAAAGATAAGGGACCTCCCAAATTCCATGGGGTGAACGACCTAGAAACATTCTTAACACGGTACAAAGGCGAAGTGTTAGAATATCAGAGGCTCTTATCCCTAGATATAGAACTCAAGGTGACACCTGCGAGATGGTGGGGTGCACAGAAAGAAACAATAAAGGATTGGTACCAATGTAAGTGGTTATTGTGCATTAGGTTTGGCACAGAACAAGGAAGCAACCAGTGGCAGAAATATGATGGATAGGGGGCACTAGCAGAACCCTTGGAGAAGTGAAAAGAGTTATGGAAAATGACACCACCGGAGGAATGGCCTCACCATTTCGTACACACATTAGAGAGCATCCTATAAAACTGGTATGCAAACCAAGAACTGCACAGAGCAACCACAAGATGGACAATATTACAATAGAACTTTACAGTCACTTTCTCATTTGAGCATGAGAACCCCAACATAGATGAAACACTTAAACAAATACGAGGGGTGATATTCATTAAGCACCAAAAATTCGAACTCATAACAGAAGAACAACAACAAAATAGACAAACAGTGAAAGAACTATTGTCATGTTACCATGTGTAGGAAGAAGCACCAGATGAAGATGACCCGCACGATATTCAAATTGAGGAAGTTGAAGGCGAGAGGGAAGTGGAAGGTCCAACTCTGGAATCAGAAGTGATTGTTTCACCGATCAAGGTGAAGAAAGTCAAAATCGGGATAGTTGAGAATCCCAAAATGGCCAACATTGGAGACTATTGGGATGAGAAAACAATGGAAAGTATAACAGAGTTAATACATGAATACAATGACATGTTCCCAACAACATTCACAGAAATTAAAGGAATAGCAGGATAAGAATATTTGTCGACTTGAGGAAGTTGAACGATGCGTGCCTACATGACCTATTCCCTACCCCGTTCAGAGATAAAGTCATGGAGAATGTAGGAGGAGATGGAGCTTATTCATTCACCGATGGGTTCTCGGGATACCCTCAGATAAAGATAGCACCAGAAGACCGATACAAGACCACTTTTTTCACGGAATGGGGATCTTAACAATATACAGTCATGTCGTTTGGATTGAAGAATGCACCAGAAATATTTTTCAGAGTAGTCATAGTTGCATTTAAAGAATTTATCCACCAGTTTCTAGAGGTATATCTGGACGATTGGACAGTCTATAGTCTGTTGAAAGACCATGTAGAGGTCTTGCAGTTGATGTTAGAAAGATGCAGGAAGTGCCAAATTTTGTTAAATATCAATAAGTGCATCTTCAGAACACATTTTGGGATACTATTGGTCCATATAGTATGCAAGAAAGGTTTTCTAGTAGATCCCGCTAAGATTGCAGTAATTGTTAACCTGTCACCACCAAAAAAAGTCTGTCAATTAAGAGCAACATTGGGGCACACAAGGCCCAAAGGGGTTGGATCCAATGGTGGAAAGAGATGATTTTTTCACCATTGGGCAAGGTTCAATTCTCGTGAGGGCTTTACCTGGAGCCATGGGGACACCTTGAGGTAGTGGTCGAACGTGTGGTTGCACCCAGAGATACCATATTAAATGGTATCGTGACCCGTGCACACATAAGTGGATCAAATCCCACCCCCATGTCCTTCAAATTTTTAGATCCGATCAGGATAACTTTGAGTTAACAAAGGCAGTAGCTGCCTCAACATTTCTGAAGAAAAAAGATTTTGTGTGTGGCTCATCGACGCACTCCTGGATCTCCCGCAGGTCGCTGGCCCTGAGGCCTCCTGCCCTCCCCTTCCTCCAACGCAGCGGGCATATCTTTCCCTGTCGGCTCAACTAAGTTCCAATGGAGACCTCCCCGATCGCATCAAAGCAAGGAGGCGTCCCTCCTGGTGCGGCTGTGACGGCGGATGCTGACCTCCCTTCCTTGGTCGCGGATCTCTCTTCTGGGCTTCCCTCTAAGGCAAGCACGACCCCTGGTGCTTCGACGGATGAGATCTCGCTAGTTCCACCCCCCTCCTTTAAAGAGGTGGCTTCTCACCATATATTTCTCTCTGGTATGCATGCAGCGGGCCCTGAGGTTGCCTCTCGTCAAGGTCGACCAGTCGGGTTGCATATAGCAGTTCCAGAAGCTCATGTAGTCTTAGTTCAAATGCCAAAGGAAGCCCTAACTCATGCTTTCCATTACAGTAAGCACGCACTAGTTTGTAGGTTTAACGGTTATTGGCCTAATCTGTCTGATCTGCTCTCATGGATCTCTTTCGAATGGTACCCGCTTTTAGAGGGAGAAGTCATCACCTTCCCTTGTGCAAAGGGGTTTTTTATAGTAGTTTTCGAATCTACAAGCGACAGAGACAAGGTGTTTAAGGCCGGGCCATGGTTCTGGGGTAGAGCAAGCCTGTCCATGCAACCATGGACCCTTGTCTTCGATCCATTCACAAACTGTATCTCTTCAGCTCTAGTCTGGGTGAGACTTCCATACTTGCCCCTGCATTTCTGGGGGGATGAGTCTCTTAAAGTGATTGGCAATGGCCTCGGCAAGTTCCTCTGTAGAAGTCCAGACTCAAATCCAACCCTCTCCACCTTTGCTCGAATTTGTGTTGAAATGGATTTCTCCAAAGGTTTCCCAGCTAAAATAGTTCTTCAAGGCAAGGACTATTCCAGGACCCAAATCATCGACTATGAGAATCTCAGCTTTAGGTGTAGGAATTGCTTTGAAACGGGGCACTTAGCCCGTAGCTGTGGAAAACAACCTGGGAAAAAAAGGCCGTCCAAAAACCAAAGACCAACCTGGTGGACAGGGTCACCATCGGAACTGCGCATTGAAAGCAAGGCCCAGGAAGCAGCAGAAGAAGCAGAAGCTGAAGCCGAAACCAAGCACCCTGCTAAGGGGGAAGCTCCGACAGAAGCCACTCCCAAGTCGCCCACCCGACCAGAACCCCATACCTCACGCTGGGCAGATCTAGTCGACGAGGAAGACCCTCTGGACCTATTGGAAAGTCAATCTATGAACCAAAGTATTGAATGGCAAACGGTGTCAAAAAATAAAAAATAAAAATCCAAGCAAGAAATGATGTAATAACGCGGAGCCATTCAGGCTTGCTGAAATAGTTTTATTTCCATAACTTTGTAATGAGTTAGGATCTTCAAGCAGTATTTTTCCAGTTTTCAAGCAAATATTTATCGATGTATCGAACCTAGTGGTATGTCCACTGTTATTAATACAAATCTCCATTAACCATTTCTGTCAAAAAAAACATTGGGGCACACAAGGTACTACAGGAAATTTATAAAAGGGTACGTGTAGATCACTGCGCCAATGGAGAAATTGCTAAGGAAAGACACAAAGTTCCAGTGGAATGAGGACTGTCAACATGGTTTGGATACTCTGAAAGAGAAGATGGTATCCGCACCAATACTAATATTCCTGAATTGGGAAAAAACATTTGACGTACATGTAGATGCATCAACCATAGCAGTTGGAGCTATTCTAGCGTGGCTAAGAGCAGGAGATTTGGACCATCCTATAACATTTGCTAGCAGAAAACTGTTGGAATCAAAGGAGAACTACAACACTACAGAGAGGGAAGGCCTAGCTATGGTCTACGTGCTCCAAAAATTTAGACATTATTTAATGGGAAAAAATTTCAAGATGTTGACAGACCATTCAACACTCAAATACCTCGTCAACAAGCTAGTGTTGGGGGGGAGGATTTGTAGATGGTTATTTTTGTTTTAATAATTTGGATTTTAAGTGATAGTTGAACCAGGAAAGTTGAACGTAGGACCTGATCATCTGTCGCGGATTACTAATGGAGAAGAACCCATGAATCTAGAGGAGAATTTTCCTGATGCATAGTTATTTTCAGTCCAGATAGTCGATGAATACTTCACAAACATCATCCAGTACTTGAGTACAGGGACTGCACCACAGGAATACAACACTGTGCAGAAGAAAAATCTGGTAGTCAAGGCTGCAAATTACCAGCTAATTACATGACACTATACAAAATAGGTGCAGATAGCATCTTGAGAAGATACGTGCTAGAACACGAAAGACCAAGGATCTTAGCATAATCCCAAGAGGGAATAGAAGGAGGACATTATGCAGGCAAAGCTACCACGCAGAAGGTATTGCACGCAGAATTATGGTGGTCGACTATTCACAGAGACTCAAAGGACTACTTCCAGAAATGTGATGTATGCTAGAGGTTTGGTAAACCAAATAGAAGGGACAAGATGCCCCTGCGAACATAGGTAACTTTGAAGGTATTTGAAAAATGGGAAATAGATTTTGTGGGACCAATTAACCCACAAACAAAAAGTTCAGGAGCGGGGTACATTATCACTATGACAGAATACCTGACAAGATGAGCGGAAGCAACACCAGTAAAATATTGTAGCGCAGAGACAACAACACACTCCCTGTTTGAGCAAGTGATCATTAGATTTGGTTTCCCGGGGATTTTGATGAGTGACCAAGGCACTCACTTCTTTAAAAGTAATATTAAGGCTATGACTGAGGAATTTGAAGTTCATCATCAAAAGAGTACACCATATCATCCTCAAGCAAATGGAACAGTGGAAGCCTTTAACAAAATCCTTGAAAATGCACTAACGAAGATCTATAACGTAAATACGGATAATTGGGACTTGAAGATACCAGCGTTATTGTGGGCATACAGGACCACATGCAAGAAATTGATAGGACAGACACCATTCAGATTGGTGTATGGACAAGAGGTTGTGGTCCCATTAGAATTTTTGGTGCCTAGTCTGCGTGTAGCAACTATTACAAACATGACAGAATGAGGTGCAGTACAGGAAAGGCTAAATTAGCTGATGATCATGGAGGAAGATAGGATTCTAGAAGGGTTACACCAAGAAGTACATAAATCAAGGGACAAAGCTTGGCATGACAGACATATCAAGCGAAATAATTTTAAGGAAGGAGACTTAGTCTTGGTGTATGACAACAAATCCCTTCAGCACCTAGGAAAACTCAGAATGCATTGGTTAGGACCATATGAAGTAAATACTGTCACAGATGGGGGAGCTGTACAATTGAAGGATTTAGGAGGAACAAAACTCAAAGGGATGATCAATGGGAGCCGATTGAAGTTGTACAAGGACAATCGACCTCCTGGCACTTAAAAAAAAGCAAACATTTAACAAAGTCATAAGGCGTCGAGAAGAGAATGAGCGCACACACTCGGGAATGCCACCACGACAGAGAAAAATTCCAATGGTCACTACAAAGAGGTAAGCAACGAGAAAGCAAAAACAATGGGAAAGAAGGATATGAAAACTAATCGCCAAAGGACGACGACTATCAAAATTAAAGGATAAAAATGACTGACGGGATGCCACATTCATCGCACCAACTAGAGACGACAAGGGAATTTAACAGAAAGTATGTGGGAAGCATTGGTTTAATTAAAACGCAAAATGGGTAACGTCTTCGACAAGCTTCACACAATTCCTATATAAGCGAATACACGGAATTGGAGAGGTTATTTAGGAATTAATAAAAGCAGAGAGCAATAGAGTATACAGAGCTGAGAGCAAAGTTTGCTTAGTTTACATAGGCCACTACGTTCGACGAACAACAACCTTAACACCATGGAACCACCCAAACAGGGAGAACCAAACCAGACTAGACGACGGCCCTGAACCAACGCCAAATCCTCATCGCAAGCACAGGGAAGCGAACACCAACCACTTCAGCATCTAGAAGTCATCAATGTGGACGAAATCCCATCGCCCGATATGACACCAGGAAGCCCCACACCTATTGAGGAAGAAACCCAACAAACAACACCAGTGGGTATGGACATGGAGGTACCAAAAGGGGGACAGGGACAACAGGCTGAGGATGCAGGAAATCATTCGTACTCCAAAAAACCTGGAGAATACCCGAGAGTTAATGGGACGGTCCTAAACCGAGAATACCCGAGAGTTAATGGGACGGTCCCAAACCAGAGGAAACAACCACGCAGAAGAATGGTCACACACAACCATGCTGGAACAACCACAGGAGGGCACAGTGGAAGATGTCACCGATCGACTAGATGAGTATGTAGAAGAGCAAACAATGGAGGCTGGAACCTCAAGTCAGCCACCACAATGGAAGGGAAAGCAGGCGGTACCAAGGTCGTTGCGCAGACAAGCCGCCACAACCATTATCTTGCTGCACATTCCATAAGGGGTACGTATAGCAGGAAATATGTTAGGCCACATGGAGAAATTGAGGTACTCAGACCATGACGTAACGAACACAGACAATTTCCCAGAGTTCACCAAGAAATTTTACCTACAGACTGTGGGTATGGGACACTTTGGAGAACCAATTAATCAACCAATCTAGTGGGCAGTTGGACTGACCAAAAATGAGATTCTAGGCCTCTTGGACATCCCGTACTTTGGGAGGGGCCAATGCAAAAACAAATGTGTCAAGTAGCTGATGGAAGTCACCCATGGATGATAACTGTGGTTGGAACAACTCATCTCAATAGACGTTGAGCTTATTTCATACATCACAGGGCTGCCATCATGAGGGGAGGACCCTGCACAGTTCCTTGAGGACAAGACAAAGGAGAAGGCATTGGCAGAGGAAATGAAGAAGAAATATGGTACCGAAAGGGGGTCACGTAGAATCATAATCAAGTGTATTAGTGACACACCAACAAGAATGGACACAAAAATTATGGCATGCAAATTACTCAAGAAATGATGCAAGGAGGAAGTCTCAGTCGGGGTTGTTGTAGCTGTAGCATAGTGTGCGGAGGGCACCACACTCAGCTGAGCCCCGTATTTGTTGAATCTATTCTTAGATGACTGTAAGGACGTGCAGAATCTGGGGACGAAATTTCGCTATTCATGGCTACTCATCTTGATAGCCTTGCTCAGATGGAAGGATCTAAGGTATTCATTCTTTTCCACTAGACCTAATCCTTTCCATGTAACATGATACCTATCGTTGGGGTCCACTTCGGACCCCAAGAATAGAAAGGTGAATGCAGGCATATTCGAAGGATATCACAATGATCTATAAGAGATCATCGAAAAAACTTGGAGACTGACGTAGAAAGTGGTCACACAGTATCAGGGCATAGCCAAATTCAAAGCCACTAGACATGCAATGTGGATCCAGGCACAAAAATATCCCGGCAATCAATTGCTACAACTGCGCTACTGCATCAAGGAGGTGGACATAGAGATGGCCATTAAGGATTGGGATGATAACTGGAGGATTCCAGTACTCAATCGAGAAATGCCTGCATAAATGGAGGAAGAGGAGGTAGAACAGGGACAGACACCTGCCGAAGAGATAACAGTTCCCAAGAAGCCAAGGATAGGTCAGAACAAGGTGCAAAAGAAAAAATGGGGGCGTCCAAGAAAGGCACCCAGGTGGGGAAAAAGAAAAACGAACATGTGCCAAAGGTACAGGAGAAACAAACTGAGACAACACATGGAACCACATAAAGTGATACTCAGCAAGAGTAAGGCCAGACTAAGTGGTAAGTCATCCAAATGAGGGGTGTGCACAAGAAGGCGAAGGCACATAGAACGCCTCCAAAATACATGATCACCAAGGACGATGCAGACATGGTCTCCCAAATGGTCCAAGATCGCACAATGGAGGATTTCGATAATGCTCAGCGCCAAAGGGACATGATTGAGGAAGAGTTGGCATACATGTGACACCTCCTCCAACAGCTCAAAGAAGCACAGGTGGCCGGCAACAACGTAGGAATAATCCCATAAGAATCACAGATAGGAGGTGAGGTTGGATCAAGCGAGCAGGATAGGATCTAGACGATAGCACATGCGAGCTCGACATTTCACGTCACTCCCAACATACTGCGCATGAACGAAATCATGGGGAAAACACCCCTAAAGAACTTGGCCCAAACATAGTTGGTATTGACGCAGATACCAACCAAGGCCTTGTATAAACTACAAGTCAGCGTCGCACAATAGGTAGAGTCATGCGCACACATAGATGCAACAAAATTGCAGCAGATAAGGGATAATCATGATGAGTTGGAATTGGTATTCGAGCAGGCTAAGCTTGATACCAAAGATGAAAAAGACCATGCGGATAGGCCGGAGTAGGAATTGGTTGTAGCCTATGAGAAAATCCCAAAGAGCACGCAGATGACCGAACTCACAGTGACATATAAGATTGATCAGATTGTGCAGACAATCGATCAATACAGACAAGAGATTGAGCACCTCCGAGAGAAGCTCATACCTACCACTCCACCAGAGGTGAAGGAGCAGAGGAATTAGGATGCAATAGTGCAGATAAAGGAGATAGAGCGACAAGTTCACGCGGTGGCCGACTTGTTCGAGAAGGCAACACAACTTTGGACAAAGCTGGAAGAGGACCAACAGGTCCAACAGTGGGACCAGGAAGAAGAAAGGATAAGTGCAGCTATCTAAGACCTCAAGCAGAGGCAGAAGACAATGCTGATCACAGAACGCGTCAATGGAGCGCAGGATATGAAGAAATTGCAAGCAGAACTCATAGCTACACAGACATAGAAAAAGGAGCATCGGGCTCAAATGGAACCGCTCCAGGAGTGGGCAACAGAGGTCATTGCACAGGTGGAAGAAGCAAAGAAGAACATGGCACAAACTCAGGCAGAGTGCGCAGAGATGGTCAACGACGAGATTACAGTGCAGGTATTGGACACACTCAAGGAGAAGATCGTGTAGGCCCAAATGCAAGCAACAGAGCTCACGGAGAAGTTCCAGGCGATCATAGGAGAGATCGATGAAGTGCATCAGGTTTAGGTGGCTTGGGATGAGCCACATGCCAGTGTTGGGGGCCTGTTGGATGCAGGTCGAATCAGGAAGATAGGTTATTTATGGAAGATAAGCATGCAAGAGGAAAGAGACATGTGGAAGGAAAAGCAGCACGAGCGCATGCATGGAAGACCTAACGATTCTAAGGTTAGGATTTTTGTAATACATTGTAATGGCTGGTCGGCCAAAGATATAAATAAGTGGTACTTAGGAGACATAGAGAGAGGGGNTGGAGAGAGAGACACATGAGACACAAAGAGGAACAAATAGGAAGGGAGTTGTAAGGACTGTATAAGTCATGAAGCTAGTAAGATAGAGAAGGCATGAGCGACTCGATCCCAAGGGTTAGATCGCAGGCTGAGGAGGCTGGTGTGATCTAGTCAGCCTCGCAGGGATCAAGGAGCCTATGGGAAAGAGGAGGGACTAATATTGTAACCACGCGCGGCGTGATACCTTTCTAAACTATAATAAAATCATGAGAGACAGATCTTTGTGGACGTAGCCCAAGAGGGGGTGAACCACGATAACATTGTGTTATGCGATTGAATAAATGTGTCTTTGGTTCTAATTAGTTGATAAATGTTGAATGAATGAAGTAATTAATTAGATTTGTTATTTTACATGCATGCATAGAATGAATATTACAACTAGAGGGTAAATGGATTGAATAAAGGGTATGACACACAAACACAGATCTCGCTCAATCCCAGGTTGCAAACACCTAAGTATTGCAGCCACCCATAGAGTTATCTCGGGTGAGACTACGCAATTCACTCCGTGTACTACGTTGCCTTCTGGGTTACTAGAGGGGCCAATAGTCTTTAAGGGATTTTGTTGGGAAGCTTCTTAGTTATGAACCAAGTTCAATCTGTAATGGTCAATAAGAATCAGAATCAGAATCCCTCAAGACCAATAAGATCATATATATAAAAGGGAAAGAAACCAACAGGCTCCGTAGGAAAATGCAATCAGTATGATTCCCAAGAAATACCCTCAATATACAATCCCCACTACGCTCGGTCCGACTTTGGAGGGGTTATCTCCTCTACCTTTCCTTACGTGACCTTGTGTTTATCCCTTATTAGATGGGGGTCCTGGATAAATCTTACGATGTTGGAATTTAGACACTTCATATCTCAGACTCCGATGTTTTTTTTAAATGTCCTTGAAGCATTTCCTCTTCACACCTATTTCAAGGCCCTAAAAGCCTAAACTAGTCGGTGAACCCTACAAACAAAAAGTCTAATAGATTTTAAGTTAAGTGGTAATTTTATGGGCTTGATTTACGCAAAGGATGTGAATGTGAAACTAGTGGTGTTTGGAAGAGATGAAAACGAAGAAAACTTTAGAGCATTTATATGAAAAAAAAAACTAGATACTTTGAGTTTAAAGAAAAAGCTTGTAAAATCTTTGTGAAAAACAACTTTTCAAATTAATGTTTCAAGATCTTATAACTAAAAGTTTCCTAAAAGAGATTTTTTGTTTCACGATGCAAAATTACTTATACTTTCAGGAAAGCGAGAAAGAACTTTGAAACTGAAACTTTTTTCTTTTGCAAACAAACAACCTACACTGCCAAACTAGGTCCATAACTAAATGCAAAAAAAAAAGTGTTTTTTTTTTTTCGAAATGCTTTTAACAAGAAAAACTAAAGTAAAATTTATTTTTTGTTTTTCTAACCATAAACAGGATAAAAAGAAAATAGAACCCAAGATTCACAGAGACCCTACGCCAACTGCGTAAATGCATGGATTCAAAAGAAACCAAAGGAGGATCAAAAACTTGAAAGTTCACTCTAAACCTATAGGGAAAACAAAAGAAAACCAAGAAACAAGTTAAAACTAAATCTTTAACCCAAGCTAAGAGCACTAATAGAGACTCTGTAAAGTGTAAGAAAACCCTGAGAAGCCCAAAGCTTCTGTCATGAAAGAGAAAAAATCCTCTTTTTTTAAAACACCTTCAAGACAGAGAGATGCAGGTCGTTGCATCAACAACTTGTGTATGTACGCGGGTTGTCTATTGTGCAGATTGAGTATGTACATGGTTTGAGCCAAAGAAAAGTGCGTACACCTCTGATATTTTTCAAAAATAAAAAGACTTGGCAGACTTACTAGGCAGGGAAAGATGGTAGGCACCTTGAAAGTGACCAGAGACCCTAAAATGACTCAGTAAACTTGATAAAAAATCAAAATGAAATAAAGAAACCAATTAAAACCAAAAACCTCCCAATAAGACCCTAGAGAGACTCCCCAGTGGAGTCACTAATTCTTCTAGCGAGGAAAATCCCCCTATTACTATACTGGGTAGGAGTACAGGTACAACATTGATGTCCCTTAAAAGATGGTTCTACTTCTAAACTGCCCCAAACAATCTGAACTTAAAATATAAGAGAAGGAAAAGAGGGTGTACCTTAGGTCCTTTCGGTTGGTGTAGACCTCCTTCTCCTTTGTAGTTTCTTGGGCTACTAGTCTCCTCCCAAAGTTGACCTACAAACAATTTAGACAACAAAGCTAGAAGATATTCTATCTCTACTTATCAATGTTAGGTTTAGATATGAATATAAATGCATTAATCAATTAAGAACAAAAACAAATATTTGGGACATAAACAAAACTCTTTTATTCATATGTGAAGATTACAAATAGTTACAACCTTCTTGTTGGCAGACACTCCGTGAACCTGGTTCGAGCTCCTCTCATTGTTGCTCCAAGTGCATCATTCCCGTAATACCTCTCACAATCAATTGATCTCCTTGGGAAATAGGGAAGGGATTGTATAAGGAGAGGGATGGAGGGGGGATGTTGAGGCCAAATCTCATAAAAGGGATGCAAATCTTGGGATAGAGGGGAAAGGGATTTTGGCAGACTCTCTTTGTTTTGATGCTTGATGATGGAATGGGGCCCCAATACCTCCTTTTATATGAAAAATGGTTAGTTATTCAGTTTGGGGACGGGCTACAATGGGTGAATTGGCTGGGAAACTCTCGATAGCCTGTAAACTCTGCCAAATTCCTCACAACTTTTTATTTTTTGCAACTTTTGGAGGTAAACGTGGGTTGTTCAACATGTAGCCTGCGTATGTATGCAGGTTGTCTAGTATGAAACATGTGTGTGTGTGTGGGAAGTAGTGCAACACAACACGTACATGCTAAAAGAAATGGTTTTTTAAAGAGAGATCCTCAACATTAATTTGGAAAATTGTGCAAGTAGAAAGGCCAATGCCATGTATGCATAGGTAGGGAATTTTAGTGTTATAACACTCTCCATGGATTATTTCACATATTAGTTGAATATGGGTGCCATTATCATCTCTTAGACATCATGGATGGGTCTCAAGTTTGTCACCATAGTGAGGGATGGAAACAAGAGCCTTCATCCCTAAACCTTGCTTCTCATGCTCAAGCGTCATGGATGAGTTCTTGAACCACCACATTAGACCTTTATTGGTTATTAATTACCTCCATAGGTGTTGTGGGTGCCATGATTAGGTTAGGTGTGCACCAAGAATGGGTATAGAGGTATAACCAAGGTCACGAGATAAAAAAAATGGCTTTGTTCTCTAAATACCACTTCTCGGTCTCACTTTCCATGAAAAACACTTATAATCCACAAAACGTTGCATCTCTTGGAAATCTTTCGACTAGGAGTGGTTTACCATGGGACATTATGATGTTTCTAGTAACATTGATGGGTATTTACATCTTGAAAATGGTCAAGGAAATATAACAAGTGATTTGGGAATTTTAAAAGGCTTCTAAGGCTTAATCATGGTGAAATATGCATGAAACACTGCATATGACCTTTATGTGGGGTCTTTGGCATGTAAGTGGGATATAACTCCCATTAATTAGTTTTAGGTAGTATTGATGGGTCTATGTGCATAAACTATGGTTGAAAAGAAAACCAAGATGTGTACACAGGAAAATGAACCTTCTAGGCCTCAAGCACTGTGAATGTGGCCTCCAACCATGACACATTCCCTCTCTATGGGGTATTTGACCCCCAAGTAACATTCCAAGTGTCATTTGTTAGTTTTTCACAAAGGAGACAGGCCTAGAGACCTTGATTATGTCTGAGAGAGGAAAACATGTCCTAATGCTAAATATTTTCTTTTGAAACATGTAAGGTGAGGGAAGGTATGCATGGTTATGAATTTATGTAATAAGAATGTGTGTACATTGCTAATAATGCATGCACGTCACAAATAATGCATGTGTGTTATTATCAATGCATGTACCTTCCTGTAAATTAAAAAAAAATGGCAAGATTGTTTATTTTCCTCTTTATGTTGGACAAGTTGACTACTTTGGTTTTTACTTCAAATTCACAAACATGTCTAAGAGAGGAAAACATGTCCTAATGCTAAATATTTCATTTTGAAACATGTAAGGTGAGGGAAGGTATGCATGGTTATGAATTTATGTAATAAGAATGTGTGTACATTACTAATAATGCATGCATGTCACAAATAATGCATGTGTGTTATTATCAATGCATGTACCTTCCTGTACATGCATTAGGACATGTCTGAGAGAGGAAAACATGTCCTAATGCTAAATATTTCCTTTTGAATACATGTACAATAATATTTAGCATTAGGACATGTCTGAGAGAGGTAAACATGTCCTAATGCTAAATATTTCCTTTTGAAACATGTAAGGTGAGGGAAGGTATGCATGGTTATGAATTTATGTAATAAGAATGTGTGTACATTACTAATAATGCATGCACGTCAGAAATAATGCATGTGTGTTATTATCAATGCATGTACCTTCCTGTAAATTAAAAAAAATGGCAAGATTGTTTATTTTCCTCTTTATGTTGGACGAGTTGGCTACTTTGGTTTTTACTTCAAATTGACAAACTTAGTTGTTTGGGCTACATCAATAAAAACACATCTATTTTTCTAGCTCCCTATTCTTAGCTCCATTTTCAACCATGTTTTCAAATATGATCATCTACATATTCATCTCTAATGAAACTACACATAATTATAGAGCTATGTATGCCTATTCTCTCTCTCACATACATGCATACATACATATATAGGGGAACAAATTATTTTCTATTTGTTATTGATTTTTATTTGTATATATACCATAATTATAAAATACATAGATCTTTTATTTATAGCGTAATTTTTTATTACCTCATATGGAAAATAAATTATATGGTGCATGATGGAGAGATACACACTAAAAAAATTAAAGTCAATTGATTATGTTAAGGCCCTCAAATGTGGTCTTAATGCTTGACCCCATGGGCTTCACTAAATTTATTAATTTTAAAAATATATAAAATTAACATTAAAAAACATGGGAAAATAGTGGTGCGCAAGAGTTAACTATTATCTACAATTGTGCAAATTTGTTTCAACAGATTCCAATATTTAGATACTCAACTAACATCTTAACATAACATATGGATTATATTTTAGAGGAAAAATAGCATACCATTGTTAGAAGAACATGAAATTGTATAAGTTATACCAATTTTCCATCAATAAAAGTTATTTATTCTAGAAGCTAATTTAATTTCCTACATTTCATCTCTATACAACATATTCTAATAAGTTGTGCATGTACCTATAATAATTCTTCTCGTTAACAGATTATTGTTTTTGCGGATTTCCATTACAATTAACATATCATGAAAGGGAAGCATTAGCTTACACCATCCCCCTAAAAATTTCCCAAGTATAATTCAGATCAATATTAAAGGAAATCATCATGCATCGTAAACTTAATATGGTGTCCAAAAATATCAACGCAAGAATCAAATCACCACCTTTTTGCACACTAATATCTTTAATTTCATGTCAGGAACACTTATAAATTAGAAAATTAAAGGAAATGAGAAAATCAATTATTTCATCATTCTACATGACATATAATGAGTAATTCCATTATTTTATTAAAACAATTTTTTAGAGTTAGTGTAACAATTTCAAAGGAAATTCTTCACACACAAAGCTTGGAAAATTACATCACAAAATTTTAAAACATTATACTTGAGATACTAAGATCATTCTAGCTTCAAGATCCAACCAACTCCTTCTTCATTTCCAACTTGGTAATGGACAATTCATTTCCACCCTACTATACCCGAGGTAATATTCTTCCCCTAGGACCCCTAAGGTGTGTGGAATCACACCAATAATAGATTTATAACTAGAAGAACAACAAGAAATGTAATAGGATATGCAAAAATGGTGGTGATTTCACCCATTCTTATAGAGTAGGTGAGCATAGAACCTCAACCAAAAAAATCAATCAATGGCATGGAGGATCACAACTACCATATAATATTGGCCTAACCAGGACTTCGATCACCCTTCCACCAATTTTGGCTCCCATATCTCACTTCAAAATTTCAAGTTAACATCCCCTCTCCCATCTCATGGTTTACCTCTCTATTTATAGAGCCAACTAGGTTTTCCACCTCATCCCCATGGAGATTAGCTTATTTTCTTATTTCCAAAAACATTGAATTTTCACCCACGTAGGTGTCAAATGAGGTAATTTTTTTTTTAATTTAATACTTCTTCACTATTCACCCCATCCCTATGTCACCCTTGGGTTTTATTTAATTAATTTCCAATAAAAAGTAATTTCCCCCAATTTATTAAAAAAAAATATTTTTAATTTCCTTAAAAATATTTTTTAAGAGGGTAAATT
>SNQJ01S0062267.1:70886-85032 GCA_010110895.2 Picea sitchensis
TAGATTTATAACTAGAAGAACAACAAGAAATGTAATAGGATATGCAAAAATGGTGGTGATTTCACCCATTCTTATAGAGTAGGTGAGCATAGAACCTCAACCAAAAAAATCAATCAATGGCATGGAGGATCACAACTACCATATAATATTGGCCTAACCAGGACTTCGATCACCCTTCCACCAATTTTGGCTCCCATATCTCACTTCAAAATTTCAAGTTAACATCCCCTCTCCCATCTCATGGTTTACCTCTCTATTTATAGAGCCAACTAGGTTTTCCACCTCATCCCCATGGAGATTAGCTTATTTTCTTATTTCCAAAAACATTGAATTTTCACCCACGTAGGTGTCAAATGAGGTAATTTTTTTTTTAATTTAATACTTCTTCACTATTCACCCCATCCCTATGTCACCCTTGGGTTTTATTTAATTAATTTCCAATAAAAAGTAATTTCCCCCAATTTATTAAAAAAAAATATTTTTAATTTCCTTAAAAATATTTTTTAAGAGGGTAAATTCTAGAGTCGATGAATATAAGCATAAGGTAATGTGGTTTTACCTATGTCCAATCTTGAATTTGGTCAAGGTATGAGGCTTATGAGGGAATACATATTCATAACCTTTATTATGCATTACAACCCCCCCGCCGAACATAACCATGAGGCAAGTCTCCTTTCATAATCAAAATACTTAGCTCTACCCCTGGATAGGAATCTCTCATCTATTTTATTTCCTATATCATGTATATCCTCATGGGACTTTATGTCTCATATTGAGAAAGGGTAGGCACTTCTTCTTCAAGCTTCCCATCAAATCCATGTGAGACTATGTGTCTCAACTTAAGACTAAGTAGGCATGTTATCTCTACCTCTCCAATAGCACCAAGATCACTAATGTGTCCCATGCCCAACTTACAAGGGGTGTTCATGTATCTTGTACAACTCACATCACATCAATTATCATTACTCCATTAAATCATCATGGCCCATACATAAATTAAACAATACCATTTGTTACCATTACAGGGTTGACAATCAAGATCACATCTGAGAGTCCCTCACATGTTTTATCAAATCATCAAATCAGATGATTAATTACCTACATCATTCATTGTCAACATAATCTCATAACATACCATCACACAGATATAATAAATCATTCCATTAAATTAATCATTCATCTCAATTAAGGCTCATCTAAACTTAAGCCTAGAGACCTCTTTCTCAAATCACATAACAACAACTCCCTACCGTAGTTCCGCATATATCCCTACCACGGTTCCTCATATACCTAACACATGGTTAGTAGCACCAATGTTTTTAATAAGCCACATAACATAATCTAGATAATAATATATACAGAGTATGATGACGACTCCTTATATGCATCGCAATAACTTAGTATTCGCACACTCATAGATAAAGACATACTATATCTTCGTAACAATTTACATGTCCAAATCCTTATTAGATAAAAAGTATAGGTGCAAATCATCTATCGTCATCAAAACGATACATGCCAAATAGTTAAAATGGCATATCTCAATAAAATTATACTCATTTATACATATATGTCAAGTATAATTATGGCAATAATCAACTAAACGTGAGATCATGGAGTGACCTAATTCAAGTGTGATATTAAGATCAAGGAATACTGGACACTATAGAAATGGAACTTAGTGAGTTGAAAATATAGTTAGGAAACAGAAATATTTAAGCCATGTCATAACTACATAACTAAACAAGAGTTGTAAGGTAACATAATTTTTGTTTTTGACCGGTTTGAAAATTAATAATAATAATGATTTAAAATTTTATATATGTATAATTAAATTTATTAATTAAATGTTATTATTAAAAATTAGTAAAAATAATTATGAATATTAATATTTTTATTATAATTATAATTAATTATTAAGTTAGTGAAATTAATTGTTCTTATTAATATTTTTATTATAATTATTTTTTATTTTTATTATAACTATATTTAATATCATTATAATATAATATTAATATTAATATTCATTAGTAAAATTAATTATTACTATTAATTTTTTCATTAAAATTAGAATTGATTATTAATATTACTATATTTATTATAATTGTAATTTATTATTCATATTAATATTTGTTATCTCAATATGGAAACATAATGTATGCATGGAACCTCTAAGTTAAAACTCAATTGGACAATATTTAATCTTGCTTTCCATTTTATTTTAACCTAGAAAATAGGTAGTTGACATGAAATATTTAAATATGCATACCGTAATAAAACATCTAATACTTTATATAGTGTATACAATATTAAATATTTTGCTGCAAAATATTTAATATTCATTATGAAAATGTTTTCACATAAATTGATGGCATGCTAAACAAGTTAGTTGATGAGTTGGTCGCCTGAACAAAATTATTTATGGGAGTATGAAATATTGATTGTGCAATTAATTTAAATTCTTAAAACGAAGTGAAGGCCACAATAAGGCCTCAATTTTTTCAACCAATAACATTTAAAAAAAAAAAGTTATTTTATAGATTAAAAAAATAAAATTGTATTTCTTATGTAGAATATTAGGTTTTTCCCATAAAAAAATTTAAGTCAATAAAAATGAATGTCAAATCAGTAACAAACTCATTGTTATAGTCCTGCTTTGGCAGGGACTAATAAGGACTAATAAGAAGGCTTCATACACCAATTTAATTTAATGGTTAAGAATATGTGTTTCTTCTTAAAAGGTCACAAGTTCAAATCCATAAGGGGGTAGGGTATGTATACCTTCGTAGACTTTACCAGTCAAATAACTGTCGTGACCTTAAAAATAGATTATTATTATTAATATGTTATAACTTTAAAATAAATATATATATATATATATATATATATATATNAACAATCTTAAAATTAACTTTAATGAAAATATGAATATATAATAATGTTAACTTAGACTTTTGAGATTTACCAACTCAAAATTAAATTCATATATTTTAGTTAATTTTTATTTTTTTAATAAATGCTTGTTGGTTAAGTGTGCATTTATTTTCTTAATAAATGCTTCTTACTTAGGTTAGATAGTAGGATTGGAGTTTCGTACCGTTCATTGAAGGTACGTGTTGGTGAATATAGCGCAATAGGCATTGAATATAGTCCCCGACTTTTTCATTTTGTAATAAATAAAAATAAATTGAATATAGCTTTTGATTTTTTTATTTTGTAATAAAATAAATAAATAAACATTACGTAATAGAAATTATTTGATTTAAAAGATGAGTTATATTGATTGTGAAATTAATGTAAATTTTTGAACAACGTGAAGGTCACAATAAGGTTTCAAACTTTTCAACCAATAACAGTTTAAAAAAATAAGTTATTTTATAGATTAAAAAATAAAAAATTGTATTTCTTATGTAGAACATTAGGTTTCCCATAGAAAATTTTTAATTCAATGGAAATTAATGTCAAATCAATAACAAAGTCATTGTTGTAGTACTTTTTTTTGGCAATAAGTCAAGAAAACTTGTTCCTATAAACAAGTTGGAAGGGCTATCCTCCATATAGTGTCCATATACTTATAATTAAATAAATAGGTAGATAAGGTTAAAAATTAGAATTATTTAAACATGTGTGATGATTGAATATAATGGTGAGCAAAAAACATCTAGTTACAAAATATCTAAATATTTAATGCTCTACATGTTGAGATGTGCATTGTTAAATACAAAATAAATTTAAATCCAATGATATACACCTCAACATATAGAGCATTAGAGGATTAAATGCTTTGTAGCTATGTGCGTATTGTCCATAAAAGACAATCACAAGCTTATAATGTTTTAAATTCAATACATTTTCAAGAAAAATCAACATGTTGACTAGACAAATTTTTTATATTATTAATTATCACTTTATGATGTGTGATTTAAGTGTGTGATTTAAGAAAGAAATATTGAGAAATTTGTACCCTCCTCATTATATAAGAAAAAAATAATTAAATTTATAATTGGGATTTTGATGTCCAACCTAAAGCCATAAAAAACTCATGAACCATTAACTACCTAATTCTCCATTTAAGAATAAATTCATCTCCTAAAAGAAACCCTATATTGTGTGAATACATATTTAATTCCGTATTAATATGCAATGAAAAAATTCAAGAATAAACCAATTTAATCATGGAATATATATATGCATTTCATTTAAAATATATTTATATATACAATATGCATAATTTAATTCATAATAAATTATGTGTATTAAATTATATAAATTAAAAGTAAAGATTGAAACATTTATTTATTAAATTAATAAAGATTAGCACACATTATTGATGGGGTGTTTTCTCTACGAATTGGCATTCTGGTGAAGAAAAAATGAAAGAAGAGGGCTCAAAAAATCCATCAAATGTTTTTATCCCAAGTTGGGCGATGATATGACATTTTGGCGCCCACGCAGTCCCAGTCATCTCGTCAGCTCCCTATCATCAGCATCCACGTCTACCTGCCAAGTCCTCCCTACAAGCATCCAACAAAGCTCCAGATGGTGAAGTTTAGAGTGTGGGTCTTGATTCCAATGTAGACAGTTCATGAAAGTGACGCGGCAGTTGAGACCTCGTCTCACCCCATAAATGGAAAACATGCAGAGGGCGACCGTAAAGGAAGACTGTCAATTATGGACATATTTTCCTGTAAAGCACATAACTGCACCTGGCTCGCATCTGACATGAGGAGGCTTGCACAATCTGACAGAGCAGACGCCAACTGAAAACGTTAATGTGGTGGTCCGATCACACTTTTGGTGGTTGCAGCAATTTTGAGTATATGTATGCAGTTTTGATATTTTGTTATGGTCGATGGTTGAGTTACACTCCCATATTGTAAAGTTTTGATGAAGCTCTGGTTCTCTGATTATGTAATGGGATTTGAGATTTCTTATTTAATCTAAGTCAGCCTTCTTTTCCATCTCTTTTGCCTCTAATGTTGAATGGCTCAGGCATGGATGATCCAATCGAGTTGTTGTAACTGTATTGTGATGTATGTTTGATTTCAGTCCGGTTATAACTTCATTCAATTTCCTAAATCTCTGAATCGAAGAGGATCTTGTTTTCTTAGTTTTTTCTTCTTGGGTTGTTGGAAGACTAGATGTCCATAGTAGACCTTTACGTTCTCCTTACCATTCTTCCTCCTACTCACATATACTACACCTTACCGACTGAAGTTGAATCAAGACCTCATCTGCATGTGCATACTAGTCCAATTTTTTGAGTTAAATCATTATCATCTTGAGTCTGCGCCCATTCGACCCCCCTTAAATTTATTCATTGCGACATACAAACTGATGGGTATTGGGCTTACCTCCAATGCAATCAAGAGGTGACTTCTAGTGCTAACATTTCTGGCATCGTTGTTGGGGAATGAATTGAAGACATTTCCCTGGGTAAGAACGACAATGAGATATTGATTTTGAAGGTGCATCAAACATCAGTACCATTGAAGATTGCAGCCTGCACCTGGCGACTCCACCGTCTGGTGACACCATTGTTTTAGTTCTATCTACTAAATGCAAACACATGAGGTCCACTTCACTACTGCCTCTAGCAACGTCTAAAGCTGACCCAGAGGAAATTATCAGAAAGCGAAAGACCGCTCAGAAAGGTACCTCCACAGTTGTACCTATTTTTTTCTGATAATTTGCATAATCCCTCTTTACAAACTCCAATAACTGTTTCTGATTCTCCTATTATACAAACGACTAGAGTTTCAAGAAATTTAAATTTTGGGAGTTTTCCTGCCGATTTCTCCCCTCCTATTCTTGGTTTGGAAGGAGAGAGATTTGACACCCCTTTCTCCCCTGAAGTTGTGAAGTGGAAGGAGAGAGATTTGAACTTAGAATAATTTCCTACTCCTCCTCCTATTAGAGTTGCTGCAGTTACAGAAGGGGAAACCTCTATTACCTCTAGCCCCTCATTTTTATCTCCTAACGCTCAACATTTTTCTTTTTCTCCCAAAAGCATAGCCCCAGTCTCGCCTGTTCGAACTCCATCTCCTCCTAGTTATCCTCCATTTCACGTCTAAATGGCAGGTGTTAATCCTCCTAGGAACAATATGGATGAGATATTGGCTGCTAGATACACCCCTCTGGTTTTACCTCATCCTATGAATGCTCTCCCAGCTACGGACTACCTTAAGCACATGCCTCAGTTCATAGGAGAGGGAGACGTGACTGCAGAAGAGCACCTTGCATCCTTTTATAGATTTGCAGAGATTCGGGTCATTGAAAATGAAGATGTGTGGATGAGAGTTTTTGTACAAAGCCTTGATGGTGATGTCAGGGACTGGTTAAAGGACTTGCCTCCTAGATCTATTGACGAGATTGCTTCTCTGGATGATTCATTCTTAAGACACTGAGGGAATAAAAAATATCTCCTTTATTATATTATAGAATTCGGGGCACTTAAGAGGGAAGAAGGGGAATCTGTTTTAGAGTTCTCGAAGAGATTTAATAAGATGTATAAAAAGATTCCTGCTGAAATTAAGCCTATAGAAACCTCTGCCAAGATGACTTATGCTAATGCTTTCAACCCTGATTTTTGCCTCTTGTTGAGAGAAAGAAGAGATACCTCCTTGGCTCATATGCAAGATGCAACCATTGAAGTAGAATCTAATATATTGGCAGTTGATAAGATTAGGAGTAAGGCTGATAGAGACAAAAGAAAAGGTAGGTCTGAAGGTTCAACTTCTAGTTCTTTTGTTGCCCCCCCTCAAATGCATGAAGTAACCAAACTACTAAAGTCACTTTCTACTAGAATGGAAAGGATAGAATTGGAAGGAAAGCAGAGCTATAAGAATCCCCCAAATGTTGATAATAGGGGCAGTTTCAAAACACCAACTAATGCCCCTCAGACCATCCAAAGAGATCAAAGAGGCCAGGATAGGGATGATCAAAGAATTCAAGCCCCTCTCCAAAATAAACTTGTCACTGATGAAGAAGAAGATGAAGAAGAGGTTGATCCCGAAATCCATTGTCTTGGGGATACCTCCTCATTTCCCCATTTAACTCAATCTGCATACGAGGAATCTCTAATGGACAACCAACTAAATGAGCTGAGTAAAGGGGAAAAAACCAACCACACTCCAAACAGAAATAATTTGAGGTCCAAACAAAAAGAAGGGAANGATACCTCCTCATTTCCCCATTTAACTCAATCTGCATACGAGGAATCTCTAATGGACAACCAACTAAATGAGCTGAGTAAAGGGGAAAAAACCAACCACACTCCAAACAGAAATAATTTGAGGTCCAAACAAAAAGAAGGGAAATCTGACATCCCTGATCGGCTTACCAGAGTAGAAAAACCTACTAAAGATATTGCAGACCGAAGCAAGGAAAAGAAGGCATAGAACCCCCCATCGGTGGTCAAAATTCATGTTCCATAAGTGAGAGAAATTCTAAAGCGCCCCTCCTCTTTCAGCTTTGAGCATGGAATACAAAACATTAGAATCATTGTACCCATTTCAGAGATGGTCAAGCATGAAGACTTCAAAAGGTGCCTCTCCAAAATGTTGCAGCCCGAACCTTCGTCTCATTCCACAGACTTAGTAAACCTCCAAGATGAGAAGCCTGCATTCATCCTAGGTCCTTTGGTAGAAGATAGAGACGATTCATCCCCTCCCTTCTATACTCCATTGAACATACATGATAAGGTGTTTCAAAATTGTTTGATGGATTCAGGGGCATCTCACAATCTTATGCCTATGATTGTTATGGAAGATCTTGGTCTGGAGATTACAAAATCCTACCACGACCTGTATTCTTTTGACTCCAGGAAGGTCAAGTGCCTTGGGTTTATCAAAGAATTGGTCGTATCTTTGTTCCAGTTGCCAATGAAAAGCGTGATCATGGACATCGTTATAGCTGACGTTCCCCCTAAGTTCGGGATGCTTCTGTCTAGATATGGGATAACAAGACTAGGGGTAACTTTGCAGATGGACCTCACCTATGCTACCATTCTGGTGTTTGGGGGTGAGCATAGGAGACTTTACAGGGAAGCTCAGTTGGCCTACATTATTAGTGATGAAGAAAACCCCACAAACCATCCTATCTTTTCTCTTGACACAGATATGGGATCTAGTTTGCTACAACTCACCGACACTCCTGAACCTCCTCTGGAAATAAAAAAGTGGCCTATTACTTTTTGTGAAAATTCCCCTCCTATCACCTCTGTGTGGAAAATGTTCTTTAATGGAGCCTCTTCTAAGGAAGGTGCTAGTGCTGGAGTGGTTCTTGTTTCACCTACTCAAGATACTATAGCTCTGTCCTACAAGTTAGAATTCAAAGCTACCAATGATGTGGCAGAGTATGAAGCTCTTGTCTTAGGTTTGAGGGCCGCAAAATACATGGGAATTGAAGAGATATCAGTATTTGGGGATGCTAAGTTAATTTTCCATCAAGTCAGAAATATTTACCAAGCTACGCACCCTAGGCTAAGAAGTTATAGAAATGAAGTTCGGGACCTTATTGACAATTTTTTCCTAGCTTTCAACATTTCATTTATTCCAAGAGAAGAAAACATCATGGTTGATTCTCTGGTTGTTTCAACAAGCAATTTCAGAGTCCCTTTGCCACCAAATCTCAAGTATGATGTAGAAGAAAATTACAAACCTCTATACCTGACAATGTCAAGCATTATAAAGTATTTAAGGATGATCTTGAGATCAAAAGATTCCTTGAGAATGTTAATGAGTTTTCTACACTACATATTGATCAAGATCAGGATTTTAAAAGTAATCCTCATGCTGATGTTTTCCTTAACAAAATCACTAATCACCATATTGTTCAGTTTCCTAGCAATCGCATTCCGAAGGGACTAGTTCCTTTGGAAAGATTATTTGACAAAAATGATGTGGAAATGAAAGTTAAATGATCGATTAATGATGTTGATGTAACTGAATGCAACATTGGTACAGAGAAAGATCCAAAATTTGTCAAGTTGTCGAGCAATCTGTCAAGGGAACAAAGGGCTGAATATGATGAGCTATTAAAGGAGTTTGCTAATGTGTTTGCCTGAACTTATAAGGATCTCATAACATATGACACAAGCATCATTGAGCATAAGATCCCATTAAAGGAAGAGGCCAAGCCATTTAGGGAGAAACTGCGACAGATCAACCCTATGTTGTTGCCTATCATGGAGAAAGAGGTAAAAACACTTTTAGATGCCCAAATTATCGTTCCTTTGAGGTATTCTAAATGGGTGGCCAACCTGGTCCCAGTGAGAAAGAAGAATGGAGAAATAAGACTTTGTGTTGATTTCAGGAACCTAAATAGAAGCTCCAAGAAAGATACATACCCATTGTCGAAAATGGAGCACATATTGTAGAGAGTGACAGGTGCATCCAGGATGTCCATGATTGACATCTTTTCTAGCTACAATCATATTTCCGTCTTACCTGAGGATAGAGAGAAGACAACATTCACCACACCATGGGGTACATTCATGTATGCCAAGATTCCCTTTGGATTGATGAATGCAGGAGCAACTTTCCAGCGCGCTATGGACATTGCCTTTATTGGGGAAAGGGATAAATTTGTAGTCATTTATCTCGATGACATTACAATTTTCTCCAGGACTGATAAACAACATTGTCATCATTTGAGAAAGGTCTTCCAAAACTGCATAAAATTTGGTCTCTCCCTGAATCCCAAGAAGTCATTATTCGCTATGAAGGAGGGAAAATTACTGGGGCACATAGTATTAGCTGAGGGAGTAAAGATTGATCCCAACAGGGTGGAAGCCATCCAATCCTTAGCACTCCCTAGATCCAAGAAAGAAGTCCAGTCTTTCTTGGGGAAGATTAAGTTTCTGTGAATGTTTGTTTCTAATTTTGTTGAACTGGTGAAGGACATTACAATCATGTTGAGGAAAGGAAACAAAATCAAATGGACTGTTGAAGCTTGTAGTTCCTTCGATCAAATAAAGAAGGTTGTGACCAAAGCACCTGTGCTCATCAGTCCTAATTACTCCAAATATTTTATGATTTTCTCCTTTGCTTCATTTGACATAGTGGCATTCGTTTTGTTGCAAAAGAATGATGAAGGGTTTGAATAGCCCATTGCCTTTTTCAGTAGGGAATTGAGAGATGCAGAGATAAAATATGACATCATGGAAAACTAGGCCTATGCTCTAGTTAAAGCCCTCAAATCCTTCAGGGTCTATGTTTTGCATTCAAAGGTCATTGCATATGTCCCTTCAGCTTCTGTGAAGGAGATTCTCATTCAGCCTGACATATACAGAAGAAGGAGCAAGTGGATTGCTAAAATCCTTGAATTTGACTTGGAGATAAGGCTCGCCAAATTGGTTAAGGGTCAAGGTTTAGCCAGGCTGCTGGCTGAATCTAATTGCAAAGCCTTAGGGGTGAATTTCATCAACACTTGCTCAGAAAATAAACAAGTTGAGTTGTCTGATACAAGTTCTCAAGTCAACCCTCCATTAGCAGGATGTTCTTGGTAAAGGGACATCTTTTTCTTTCTACAGAAGTTGCAGCCTCCTGATGGCATGGAAAAAAGAAAGATAAGAGCTTTAAATCTCAAATCAATTAAGTATTGCCTCATTGATCAAGTTTTATATTGGAAAGATCCTCTAGGAGTGTTGTTGAGATGTTTAGACCCACATGAAGCCCAAAAGATCATGTTTGATTTTCATGACAGTTTATGTGGGGGACATCACTTCTGGAGAACCATAGCCTACAAGATTGTCAGAGCTGGCTATTTCTGGCCTAGCCTATTCACTGATGTTTGTGCTAAAATTAGGGCTTGTGTCAAGTGTCAGAAATTCTCAGGAAAACAACAACTCAAGTCCTTGCCTTTGAAGCCTGTGGTATCTTCAAGACCCTTTCAGCAGTAGGGCTTAGATTTTATTGGGGAAATTCATCCTGCTTCAAGTGGTCAACACAGGTGGATATTTACTGCCACAGATTACATTACCAAGTGGATAGAATCCATCCCCACAAGGAGTGCTTCCCACAAAGTAATCATTGGTTTTCTTGAAGATATTATGGCAAGGTTTGGTTGTCCAAAAAGAATTGTCACTGATAATGCTGCATCCTTTAAGGTTGAACCATTAATTCAATTTTGTGACTAGTTTGGAATTGCATTGATTCACTCAACTCCTTACTACCCCCAAGGGAATGGACTGGCAGAGTCCTCAAACAAGAGCCTTATAAATTAGATCATCAAAAGATTGTTAGAGGACAATAAGAAAGCATGGGATTCAAAGCTCAAGTTTTCTCTGTGGGATGACAGGGTGAAAACAAAGAGATCTCTTGGCATCTCTCCTTTTCAGCTTGTATATGGAGTTGAGGCCATCTTTCCTTCTCAACTGGCCTTACCCGTGGAAAAATTCTTCCAGGACTACCAAGGAGAGCCTGATGATATGATCAGAAGAATACAACAACTGGTAGAAGTGCAGGATACCAGAGAGCAGCTATTGGACAAAGCACATGACCATCAACAAAGGAGGATTTCCAGCTGGGAGATCTAGTGCTAAAATGGGATGCACCCAAGCAGGAGAAAGGCAAACATGGCAAGTTTGAGGCCTTGTGGATCGACCCCTTCAATATCTCTGGGAAGTTTCCAAATAATACTTACAGGTTGCAGAATTTGGAGGGTGATGAAGTTTTTAGAGGCCCTGTAAACGAGCATTTTCTGAAGAAGTTTTTTGTTTAATCCATGAATGGCTTCCCATGTCATTGTAAATATCATTTTTCCTTTTGTTTATGCTTTTAATAAGTGACTCCAAAACCCAGTAGTAAGGCGATTAAAGCTGCAAATTCTTGGTATCTCACAGAGAGCGTACCATCTCCCATGGAGCCTAATGTTAGCACACATTATTGATCAGGGGGTGTTTTCCCTAGGAAGTGGCATTCTGGCGAAGAAAAAATGAAAGAAGAGGGCTCAAAAAACCCATCAAATGTTTTTATCCTAAGTCGAGGGATGATATGACATTTTGGCCCCCACACAGTCCCAGTCATCTCGTCAGCTCCCTATCATCAACGTCCATGTCTGCCTGCCAAGTCCTCCCTGCAAGCATCCAACAAAGCTCTAGATGGTGAAGTTCAGAGTGCGGCCCGTCCTGATCATGATGCAAACAGTTCATGAAAATGAGGCGGTAGTTGAGACCTCGTCTCACCCCATAAATGGAAAACATGCAAAGGGCAGCCATAAAGGCAGATTGTCAATTATGGAAAGATTTTCCTGTAAAGCACATAACTGCGCCTGGCTCGCATCTAACATGAGGAGGCCTGCACAATATGACAGAGAAGGCGTCGATTGAAAACATTAATGCGGTGGTCCGATCACACTCCTAGTGGTTGCAACAATTCTGAGTATATGTATGCAGTTTTGATATTTTGTTATGGTCGATGGTTGAGCTACGCTCCCGCATTGTAAAGTTTTGATGAAGCTTTGGTTCTTTGATTATGTAATGGGATTTGAGATTTCTTATTTAATCTAAGTCAGCCTTCTTTTCCATCTCTTTTGCCTCTGATACCAAATAGCTCAGGCATGGATGATCCAGTCGAGTTGTTGTAACCGTGTTGTGATGTATGTTGATTTTAGTCCATTTATAACTTCATTCAGTTTCCTAAAACTCTGAATCGAATAGGATCTTGTTTTCTGAGTTTTTTCTTCTTGCGTTGTTGGAAGACTGGATGTCCATAGCATACCTTTATGTTCTCCTTACCATTCTTCCTCCCACTCACATATACTACACCTTACTGACTGAAGTTGAATCAAGATCTCATCTGCTTGTGCATACCAATCTAGTTTTCTGAGTTAAAGCAATATCATCTTGAGTCTGCACCCATTCGAACCCCCTTAAATTTATTCATTGTGACATACAAACTGATGGGTACTGGGCTTACCTCCCCTGCAATCAAGAGGTGACTTCTAGTGCTAACAGGATGGTCCAAAAAACTGGTTGTATAGGAGTGATTAACTTCCCAATTATAGGCATCTAATATAAATGCAACTCTCAAGCCAGGTTTTGAGGGCACCAAGGTGAATAAACAAATTTAAAGTCTTATAGTTCACTTAATCCAACCCATTGTTGTCATGAATTAAACAATATGCTCACTGTAAGTGTAGAGTACTCCAATCACCTCATCTAACCATCAATCAACCATGACAACCACTTCCACTACCTTAAAAAACATAAGGAAAGGTAGTCAACCATGAAAATCACTTCCACTGACTCAAAAAAATAAAATAAAATAAAATGCCTTCATTTTCTTTGCTCAACAATCCCTCAAAAATCTCCTTCCATTTTTAGTCCCTTCAATGCAAATAAAAATAATCTAATTGTTGATTATCTTATTGAAATGACCTAATACACTAATATTATGACTCTAAAATTATGACTCTAAAATAACTAAAATAAAATAATTGATGAGTAATAATACCAATCAATGATAATGGTTTCTTAATATGACTAATGTCAAACTTATAACACACTTCGAAACCAATATACATTTTTTTAATCACGTATAAACCTTACATATATTATGGTTCATTGCCTTGCTTTTGAGTAACCTTCATCTTCTTAAAATTATAAATAATTAAAATATTTAAACTAACAAAGTAAAAATAGAAAAAAAAAATTAGAAAACACAAATTTCAATCTTGATTAGGATGAGAGGAAATGAAATTCAAGATTGCAAAGAGGTTAGTCATTGCAGCTTAGGAGTTGAGCACTTGCATCGATGGATATTAAAATCTTAAAATTTAAAATAACAAGGGTCACATGGTGGTAGAGATAGAAGACTAAGATATTTCTTGGATATTTTTTTTTAAGCTTAAAACACTTTTGAAATAATTTATGAGAATAAGTGCCTTGTTAAATGTTGTTAAATGCATATTGGTTTAAATAGATACATCTAATAAAGAAAATTCCCTTTACATCAGAATTCATGCTAAATAAAGAAAAACTACCTCGCGTAGTACTTTATTTTAACAAGGGCAGCGGAGCAGCGTAGTCCCTGCCGAATTTAATGCAAAATTTAATGCAATTAAATGGAAAAATGTTTAAAAGGCAAAAATATTTCAGGTGTTTAATCATAAACACCTGATATTTTGTCACACATTACTAGCA
>SNQJ01S0062268.1:0-41450 GCA_010110895.2 Picea sitchensis
TGTGAAGTGACGTAAATGTGGTGGAAAATGACTAGAGGGTGAGTCAACTAGCTTGTTCAGGGTGAGTTGACTAGCTTGTGAGTCAACTAGTCTAACCATGTCAAATTTCAGTGCATACAAGCACAAATTGAAAATATTTCAACTTTGGCCCCATTCACATGTCATTTATATGCGTCCGTTTCAAGTACATGATCATTTTAGAGGGGGAAATTACATGGTTGTTACCACAAAGGGGGAAAAGTTATCCAATTGTAAGAAATGGTTTAACCTTGAACCATGCACGAAAGAGAGTGTGATTAAATGATGTGTTTTAAGAAAATTCTAAAGTTGGAGGTAAGGAAATATCTAAAAGGTCTTCCCTAACATCATATCGCGAAATATTTTATTGTGTATTTATCTTTATAAAACTCTTCACTATTGCACCCACCACCTTAGATCGCCTAGTTTTAATAATAGGTCCAACAATTGATTCTTGGGTATCTAAACACTTAGCACTTCATGATGGGATAGTAGGAAACATTCTTGGGTTGGCTATGATAGAACCCTTATTTGAAAAAAATCACCCAAATCATTTGAAGGGAATCCCACCTTCTGCAACACCATAGATGTGGATTGTTCTAGTAAAATTTGTTCATATAAATATCTCTCATATGCACCACATGGAATATTGTTAAAAAGTGGCCCACATTGAATTGATGAATTGATGATGGAAACAAGTGGGTGTGTGAGTCAAATTTTAGTCTATAAACCCTCCCATATCATTAAGGCATTCAAATAGTCTATCCATGTAAAATTTCAGTGCATACAGAAACAATTTGAAAAAATTTCAACATTGGCCCCATTCACAGGTCACCATTGGCCATGTCTAGACCTAATACAATTTTTGTTTGTTGTTCCTTTTAAAAAATGGATAATGATCCCCTCCCACATATATAAGGAATCCAAGGCTCTCAAAAACATTATGGACACCTTTCTCCCAGCATCAAGGGCTGGATGGGTCATATCAAAAATGGAAAATCTCAAGTATTTATTTTAACACCCATAGAAGCATCCAAACCAACATCCTTTGAATCTTAGAGATTAGTAGGGGTTAAGAGATTAGCATTAGGGTTAGGTTTAAGGAGGATATGAGGGTTCCTCATTTGGTGTTGTATGTTATAGGATTTGGGTTTAAGGGTTATAATATCTTTAGGTTAAGGGTTATATGTATTGGTGTTGATAAGGGTTAAGGGTTAAGAGATGTAAGAGTTAGGCACTGATATATGTTAGAAATTGGGGGTTTAAGGGGTTGGTTTTTTGGGTTTATATGGAATACAAGATTGCAATAATATGGGTTATATGAGTCATATGGTGAGGGGTACTCATTGTGGATAATGGTTATTATAGGTTGAAAATTCACAGGGGTTATAACAATTAGGAGTTATAGGTGTTATTCAAAGTAAGGGTTAGGATATGTGTAGGTGTTACAATTATAAAGGTTAGAGGTTAGAATAAATAATGTTTATTGTTGTTAGTTGTCTAAGATTATAAAGGTTAAGGGATAGGTGTTATATCATAGGGGATAACTAAGGGTCATAGGAATTAGGGTTGATACATTCTTAGGAGTTTCTAGATAGGGTTTATGTGCCATTGGGATTACAAGTTTAGTTGGGTTATTGATGAAGGGTAATAGGGTAAATTTTAAGGGGTTATAAGGATTAAAAATATGTTGTTATATGTTAGAGTGTTCACTTTTAAGGATTGTAAGAAATATGAGTTAAGGGTTATAAGGAGTTTTAAATAAATGATAAGAAACCACTCGGTGTTGGTTTTCCTACCCAAATTTCTAATTATGCACCTGAGAGACAGAGGATGGGGGTGCAGAGAGATATATATTATAGAATAAAAAATGTCTCATGTGCATTATTTCATTTACCCTGCCTCTTTTTTTGTCCCATTAATTGTGTTCCTTACAAGCATCCCTAGGGTCATAGGACACAAAATGAGTAATGACACATTTGACATGGTATAACCCTACATTTTTGTCTATTTTCTTTCAAATCTTCCTTCTCCTTTTCCTCATCCAAATTTCCTAGAGGTGTGGAATGTAGTGGGAGACAAGGATTGAATCTTATCCTGATCTGTTTGAGCTTGATTTTCCTCAAAGACTCCTTGTAAAATTGAGACCTATGCAATGTAGCTTATAAATTATGAGGGGAGTGTGGTTCTATCCTCTAAAGATTATAAATGGATTTATTTGTAGTTTGATAATGGAAAGTAGAGCCTAAGATTAAGAAGAAGGGAAGATTCGATTTAATAAATGAAGCATCTGTAACAGATTACATATTGAGTTAACAAATGAAGCATCTTCTTCTAATTGGATTGTTCCCATATATATATGTATGATCCACTAAAGGTGATACATTATCTTATGTATGATCCCATAATTTGAAATGTGTAAACTTCCACATCAAGCATGGAAACAATAGAATCATGGGGTCATTAGACTCAAGGAGGGATGAGGATTTAGAATTATACATAGATGTGGATAATTGGAGGAGAATGATAATTTTGAAGGTGCTAGGCCTCTTCCTGCACACCACCAAATCACCTCTCATTGACAGTATGTGTATTGATCCCTTTTAGTTTTGGGTTGTTAGTATTTTTAATTGGATGCACCTTTCAATCTGGTAAAAGTTCAATTAATGTCTCTTGTTACTATAGGGTTATAAATCCTCATCCCAATGCATCCCATATGCCTCTAACCTTGTGATATAATCATTTGGTGACAAGTGTCATGAAGGGTGATGACTAAGACTAGGGGTAACTTTCAATTCAAGGCTAGGAATAACCAGGCCCACATCAAGTGAAGGAATAAAATCAAGAAGGTACATGTGTTGTCCCATTCCATGTCAACAACAACGCATCCATTCATTGGGAACACTAAAACCCGACAAATCGATGACTCCACTAAATTAGGGTTTATGGTTTACATGATGAATTGATGATGGAAGAAAGTAGGTGTGAGAGTCAAATTTGAGTCCAGAAACCCTCCCATATTGTTAAGGCATGTGAATAGTCTATCCATATCAAATTTCAATGCATACAGAAAAAGTTTGAAAAAATTTCAATGTTGGCCCCATTCACAGGTCACTGTTGCCTATGTCTAGTCCTAGTACAATTTCCTTGTAAAAATTGAATAAAATATTTGAATACCACAATTTCAAAACTGCAAATTCAAGTCAAAAGAAGTGTAGTTGAATATAGCAAAAAGGAGAGGCATATTGTTTCAATGCAAAGAAAAACCAACAATTTTCAATGTAGATACTATTTCAAATTTGGACGAAAAACTCGCAGAAAGGAGAGGCATATCGAACAATTTTAGACGGAAATCTGACAGATATTTATTTGTTGCATGAAATCCCTGGGATGATATACCTACATCATTGGTATGAGATGTTTTTGAAATTGCTAAATCTGATTTCTGCAATTAAGATCTGCAATTTCGGTGGATTTGCATCGAAAATGCTCATAAATGGTGCTTTTTTATATTTCTCAATGAAACATAAGAACCTGGCATCCATGTCAACCATTACCAGAAAAATGGCTTATATTGTGGAATTAATGCCAAAAGAATAGCATGTTTCTTTGACAAAAGATTGGGATTAATCATATTTTATTCAAAAACGACAAAACATTAAATTATGGTTGTCATTCATTGGCTTATACAAAAATATAAACATAAAAATGTAAATCCCTGTGATGACATACCTACATCATTGGTATGATTAGTCGTAGTCGCACAAAGCTCGTCTTTGTTTCGAGAATAGTTCTTTCTCTACTAAACAGGGGCAACCACGTGAAGGTGGAAGCTCTAATTATCCCCCCCCGCACATCACTCTCATATTCCCCATAGTACCTAATTTGAAATTATAAAGAACATGTATCATATACTATATTATACCAAATAAAAACATATAAAGATCATATAAAATATATAAACACATACCTCTTCTTTTCAACAATTAAATATCAGAAATCTTCTTCTTCATCCAGCTCAACATCTGTATCAAGATCTGGTTCAGAATCGATATTGGTGAAAGTCTCATTCATATCAACATCGTGATCATGATCATTTTCGCTAATATAGTTATCGATATCGTAAATGATATCATCGTCTCCTACATTTAGGGTCATAGGAATTTAGGGTCGATACATTCTTAGGAGTTACGAGATAGATTTGATAGAGGTTCTAAGGGTTAGTTTTTATAAGTTCATATGTGTTCTAGGTTAATTATGTCATTTATAATTCCTTAAAGGTTTAAAGTTATATGAGTCATATGTTTAGGGGTAATCATTGTGGATAATGGTTATTATAGGGTGAAAATTCACAGGGGTTATAAAAATTAGGATTTATAGGTTAAATGGGTTATGAGTTACAAAGGATTGTGGTTAGGAGTCATACGGGTCGGTAACTAAGGGTCATAGGAATTTAGGGTTGATACATTCTTAGGAGTTACGAGATAGATTTGATAGAGGTTCTAAGGGTTAGTTTTTATAAGTTCATATGTGTTCTAGGTGTCGGGATGTTAGCCCTGTAGGGAGACGGAAACAGGTGGCATCGGCATATCGTGAGCTCAGAGGTTCGCGAGTTGGAGCCGCAAAGATTTTGACCAGGGTTTGCGAGGTCGCGAGAGGCGATATCTTGGCAACCATCGATTAGAACGTGGGCCACAGAGCACAATAAAGGAGGATAGGTGGCATCGGGGATCGGAGGATCGGAGATCCCGCAAACGCAAGTTCCACACATTTCAATACTGCGAAGTCCGAATTTCCGATAGGGGAGAAGGACCGTGGTCTCGTGGGTTATAGGTCACCTGCGAAAGGGGTTCGCTAGAGGGGCTGAGATGCGAAGCTAATTGTCATTGCGGATCGGGGATCGGGAATCCTTGAGGTGAGTAATTCACTACCTCGCAAGGGCCGATTTCGTGATGGGATAATTCCCGACAGAAGAAAGGAAGGTGTAAAGTGGATATTTCATCGGGTTTTGGGAATTGTGTGAACCGAATATAGGACTCGCAATCACGCGAGCTCCGATTTCCCGATAAGGCAAAGGGAGATCGTGGGAGAAGCATTCTGTGGGTGCGGAAAGGTCCCGATTAGGGATTTGAGGAGCACTTTAGCTCTTCAGGCCAGGGAATAAGAAGGTCCTGGTGGGAGCGGACGTGCCTGGGTGGCCGTTTGCATCAAGAATTTCCAAAACATGATGGTCCCACAGTCACGCCATTTGTGGTGGAAGACAGGTGTCGGGATGTTAGCCCTGTAGGGAGACAGCGACAGGTGGCATCGGCATATCGTGAGCTTGGAGGTTCGCGAGTTGGAGCTGCAAAGATTTGTACAAAGGTTTGTGAGGTCGCGAGAGGCGATATCTCGGCAACCATCGATTAGAACGTGGGCCACAGAGCGCAATAAAGGAGGACAGGTGGCATCGGGGATCGGAGGATCGGAGATCCCACGAACGCAACTTCCACACATTTCAATACTGCAAAGTCTGAATTTCCGATAGGGGAGAAGGAGCGTGGTCTCGTGGGTTATAGGTCACCTGTGAAAGGGGTTCACCAGAGGGGCTGAGACGCGAAGCTAAGTGTCATCGTGGATCGGGGATCGGGAATCCTTGAGGTGAGTAATTCACTACCTCTTAAGGGTCGATTTTGCGATGGGATAATTCCCGACAGAAGCAAGGAAGGTGTAAAGTGGATATTTCATCGGGTTTCGGGAATTGTGTGAACCGAATACAGGACTCACAATCACGCGAGCTCCGATTTCCCGATAAGGCAAAGGGAGATCGTGGGAGAAGCATTATGTGGGTGCAGAAAGGTCTCAATTAGGGATTTGAGGAGCACTTTAGCTCTTCGGGCCAAGGAAGAAGAAGGTCCTGGTGGGAGCGGACGTGCCCGGGTGGCCGTTTGCGTCAGTTTAAAGTTATATGAGTCATATGGTTAGGGGTACTCATTGTGGATAATGGTTATTATAGGGTGAAAATTCACAAGGGTTATAACAATCAGGAGTTATAGGTTAAATGGGTTATGAGTTACAAAGGATTGTGGTTAGGAGTCATAAGGGTCGGTAACTAAGGGTCATAGGAATTTAGGGTTGATACATTCTTAGGAGTTACGAGATAGAATTGATAGAGGTTCTAAGGGTTATTTTTTATAAGTTCATATGTGTTATAGGTTAATTATGTCAGTTACAATTACTTAAAGGTTTTAATTTATATAAGTCATATGGTTAGGGGTACTCATTGTGGATAATGGTTATTATAGGGTGAAAATTAACAAGGGTTATAAGAATTAGGAGTTATAGGTTAAATGGGTTATGAGTTACAAAGGATTGTGGTTAGGAGTCATAGGGGCTGGTAACTAAGGGTCATAGGAATTTAGGGTTGATACATTCTTAGGAGTTACAAGATAGATTTGATAGAGGTTATAAGGGTTAGTTTTTATAAGTTCATATGTGTTCTAGGTTAATTATGTCATTTACAATTCCTTAAAGGTTTAAAGCTATATGAGTCATATGGTTAGGGGTAATCATTGTGGATAATGGTTATTATAGGGTGAAAATTCACAGGGGTTATAACAATTAGGATTTATAGGTTAAATGGGTTATGAGTTACAAAGGATTGTGGTTAGGAGTCATAGGGGGCGGTAACTAAGGGTTGTAGGAATTTAGGGTTGATACATTCTTAGGAGTTATGAGATAGATTTGATAGAGGTTCTAAGGGTTAGTTTTTATAAGTTCATATGTGTTCTAGGTTAATTATGTCATTTACAATGCCTTAAAGGTTTAAATTTATATGAGTCATATGGTTAGGGGTACTCATTGTGGATAATGGTTATTATAGGGTGAAAATTCACAGGGGTTATAACAATTAGGAGTTATAGGTGTTATTCAAAGTAAGGTTTAGGAGATGTATGGCATGTTAGAGTTTAGGTGTTACAATTATAAATGTTAGAGGTTAGAATAATAATGTTTAATGGTGTTAGTTGTCTAAGATTATAAAGGTTAAGGGATAGGTGTTATATCATTATTTTTGGTGTTAATGGATAAATGGGTTATGATTTACAAAGGATTGTGGTTAGGAGTCATATGGGGTAGCCAAGGTTCATAGGAATTAGGGTTGATACATTCTTAGGATTTTCGAGATAGGTTTTATGTGCCATTGGGATTACAAGTTTAGTTGGGTTATTGATGAAGTGTAATAGGGTAAATTTTAAGGGGTTATGAGAATGATAATTTTGAAGGTGCTAGGCCTCTTCCTACACACCACCAGATCACCTCTCACTGACAGTATGTGTATTGATCCCTTTTAGTTTTGGGTTGTTAGTATTTTCAATTGCACGCACCTTTCAATACAGTCAAAGTTAAACTAATGTCTCTTGTTACTCTAGGGTTATAAATCCTCATCCTAATGCCCATATGCCTCTAACCTTGTGATCTAATCATTTGGTGACAAGTGTCATGAAGGGTGATGACTAAGACCAGGGGTAACTTTCAATTCAAGGCTAGGAATGACCAGGCCCACATCAAGTGAAGGAAGAAAATTAAGAAGATACATGTGTTTTCCCATTCCATGTCATGAACAACAACGCATTCATTCATTGGGAACACTAAAACCCGACAAATCGATGACTCCACTAAATTAGGGTTTATGGTTTACATGATGAATTGATGATGGAAGAAAGTGGGTGTGTGAGTCAAATTTGAGTCTAGAAACCCTCCCATATCGTTAAGGCATGTGAATAGTATATCCATGTCAAATTTCAATGCATAGAGAAACAGTTTGAAAAAATTTCAACGTTGGCCCCATTTACAGGTCACTACTGCCCATGTCTAGTCCTAGTACAATTTCCTTGTAAAATTTGAATAAAAGATTTGAATAACACAAATTCAAAACTGCAAATTCAAGTCAAAAAAAATGTAGTTGAATATAGAAAAAAGAGAGGAATATTGTCTCAATGCAAAGAAAAACCAACAATTTTCGATGTAGATATTGTTTCAAATTTGGACAGAAATCTCGCAGAAAGGAGAGGCATATCGGACAATTTTAGACGGAAATATGACAGATATTTATTTGTCACATGAAATACCTGGGATGACATACCTACATCGTTGGTATGAGATGTTTTCGAAATTGCTAAATCTGATTTCTGCAATTAAAATCTGCAATTTCAACGGATTTGCATTGAAAATGCTCCTAAATGGTGTTTTTTTATATTTTTCAATGAAACATAAGAACTTGGCATCCATGCCAACCATTACCAGAAAAATGGCTTATATTGTTGAATTAATGCCAAAAGAACAGCGTGTTTCTTTAACAAAAGATTGGGATTGATCATATTTTATTCAAAAATGACAAAAATTTAAATTATGGTTGTTATTCATTGGCTTATACAAAAATATAAACATAAAAATGTAAATCCGTGAGATGACATACCTACATCGTTGGTATGATTAGGCGCAGTCACACGGAGCTCCTCTTGGTTTCGAGAATAGTTCATTCTCTACTAAACAGGGGAAACCACGTGAAGGTGGAAGCTCTAATTATGCATCCCTCCCCTCATATCACTCTCAATTTCCCCATAGTACCTAATTTTAAATTATAAAGAACATGTATCATATACTATATTATACAAAATAAAAACATATAAAGATCATATAAAAGTTATAAACACATACCTCTTCTTTTCAACAATTAAATATCAATCATCTTCTTCTTCATCCAGGTCAACATCTGTATCAGGATCTAGTTCAGAATCAATATTGGTGAAAGGCTCATTCATATCAACATCATCATCAATGTCATTTTCACTAATATATTTATCGATATCATCAATGAGATCATCATCTCCTAAATTTGGATGATCAACTTCTTCAACTTCTTCGTCTGACACATCGACTACATCCACCTACTCCTGATATGCATAATCATGATCTTCTTCCTCATTATTATCTTCATCCTCAGATACATGATTATACTTTATTGGTCTTCCTCTTGGATCATATCTAACAACGTATGACCAATCTGCTTTACCAGGTACCTCTGAGTAAAATACTTGCTCACATTGACTTGGAAGAATATAAGGCTCTATACCTAGTTCAAATGCCCTTGTATTAACCATGGTAAATCCATTATCATGCTCAATAATAGTTCTTTCAAGATCACGTTCATGCATATGTATCCTATACCATTTAACCTCAAACAAAACTATTTTAAAGGAATTAAAATCACACTCAATTATATCCTCCAAATGCCCATAGTACCTATTCTCAGTTTCTTCCGGATTTTTTTCACTTCTAGAGGAAATGTTGGTGACCTTAAACACTACAGTTATCCCACAATCCGAGGTTTTCATCTTATCATCCAACATTTTGATATGAAATTTATGACCATTACAGACTCTTTTGTGGAAATAGCGACGAACTTTCGTGGCAATAGCAACGAAAATCCCTCCCAATTTAAAAAACCTATTCGTGGCAATAGTAATGAAATTTCGTGGAAATAGTGACAAAAATCCTGCCCAATTTAAAAAAAAAACATGAAAATAATGGAAACGTGGAAAAATTTCATGGAATAATCCTCCCATATGTAGTAGTGTTCTATGATTAAGACTAGGAAAAGTGGGATTTATCTCCAACTTTTGTCACTTAACTGAGGGGGGTTTCAAGCAATATGAGAGAACCCCAACACGAACCTACAGTAGAAGTTGGCAAGGATCAAGAAACTTCAAAGCTCTATCAAATTCATTGGGGATGGCCAGCAATGAATGAATTGGATCTTGGTTTGGTCCACATGCACCCCATGTTCATCCACAATGTATCCCAAGTATTGAATTCTTGGCATTCCAAATGAGAATTTATCCAGATCGATGTATAACTTGTGTTGTCAAAGGGTTCTAAAGACCTGATGAATATGCTATAAATGTTTTTCCCAAGTCCGACTAAAGGTGAGGATTCCATCCAAATATATGACAATAAAATAGTTTGTGAATGAACATAATATATCATCCATCATCCTCATGAATGTCATTGGAGCATTAGTCCAGCCAAAATGCATCACCAAACACTTTAGATCAGTCTTACTAAAGAACTTGGCACCCTTAATTTGATCAATAAGATCGTCAATCTAGGGAATCAAGTATTGATTCTTAACAGTGATCTTGTTTAGGGATCTATAATCAATACAAAGTCGTCATATGTCATCCTTCTTTTGTACCAACACAATTGGGCACCCACAAGGTGAAGAGCTTGATCAAATGTGTCCCTTCCGGGTGAGCTCATGAATTTGAAATTGTATTTCCTCATTCTCCATAAATGAGCATCTGTATATTGGACCATTGGGTAAGGAAGAACCATGTATCAAATCAATCTAATATTTTACCTGATAGTGTAGAGGCACCCCTATAGGTGAGGTGAAGATGTCTCTATATTCCTCTATAATCTTGTCCACCTACTTATGTTGTCTAGAGAGATATTGTGTTGAAGTTGTGGTGGTCACAATGGCCTTTTGTTAACCTTCTAACCAAACCATGAAGAGGACAAAATTGGAAGTCTAAGAGATTAACTTTTGGCACTATTTTGTTGAGATCAATGAAATGAAAGTAGTTGGAACTACCTCTAGTACCCTATAGAGATGACCTCCCAAAGTAATAATGACACTACAGGGTCAGGAATCATAAACATCATGACGTTTTCACATATAGGGTTTTCCTAAAATAACATCAAAAAATTTAAGTTGGGAAACATCACACAGTACCTCATCTTTGAATGGATTGATGCCATAGGACAAGCGACACTATTATCTGACACAAAGGTCTCATCCCTGGCTCAACCAACCAGTGGTGTATGGTTGGGGGTATGTCATTGTCGATAGCTTCAATATCTTGATGACCTTAGATGAGATAAAGTTATTTTGTCTCCCACTATCAACAATAAAATGTAGTGAAGTCCCCTTCGCCCACATCTGTGAATGGAGGAGACACTCCCCCTCCT
The DNA here is from genome assembly GCA_010110895.2 of Picea sitchensis. NCBI lineage: Eukaryota > Viridiplantae > Streptophyta > Pinopsida > Pinales > Pinaceae > Picea > Picea sitchensis. Next base: position 11,029 of record SNQJ01S0062268.1, read on the forward strand.
CAAGCTCCTTTGACTTGTCTGGTTGGATATTCACAATTTTCATGGTAGCACTAGGTTCTGCATCAACGATACTATTTCCCTTATCCTATTTTAAAACTGAGTCTTATTTAGGGTTCAATTCTTTTTATTTAAGCTCAGATAACAATCACTATTTCAATCAACATTCATCAATGTTATACTAGAGGATTTTTTGGAACTCACACCACTTTATAGTTTCCTTATTTAACTTCTCATTACCCTTCTTTTCCTATGGCTTGAACTGGTTGTCTCGAGGTTGGATCTCCTTTCTCTATCCCTTGTTCTATGAGTTAGGGTCTGCTTTACCATACTTTTGTCCCCACATTTCATCGTACCTCCATTGGTGATCATGATTTGAAATTTTTCCATCAGGTGTACAAAACAATGGGTTTCTTCTACCACTCTCTTGTGAATGAAATTGTGAGTACACCCACTATCAACTAGGACTAGAAATTTCTAGTTCTTGTTGTAGCCCATGGGTTTCAAGGTTTATGGAGTTGAAATTCCCGATAATTCATGCAGGGAGATTAGCGGTTCTTCATGAGGGAATGAAAATTTGATATATGCTTGAGTATAAGTGCTTGTGTCTTCATTCTATAACTCTTGTGTCTCTTCTATAGTTGTGTCTTCAAGCAGGGCCTAAGTGGTCATATCAATTTGGAATGATTTATATTCTTTACACCAATGACTTGGAGCATATTTTTCATCACAAGTATTGATCTCGATTGTATAGAGAACAAAATTAAACACACATAGAAATATAGCATAGAGAACAGTAACACAGTGAAAACCCAACTTCTATTAAAGAATAAAATAGTGGAATATTGTAGAACACAAACTGGCTAGAATTGGTGTAGCTTATCTTTGAAGAGAGAGATATGTCGGCTATGCTCATTCACAAAAAGCTAATACAATAGGTCAAAGGGATGACCTTTTAACATAAATAAATAACCCTAAAGGTCCAAAACCCTAAACCCAGGTGGTGAAGTGACAAAAGGTATTTTTTTAATTCCAAAAGGTATTATTGGGTGTCAATTTATACATCAACTTTTCGATAGTGTAACTTTCGCATACAATCTCCATTTGACATGCATAGTAGCTCGTTGGAAATATCTAAATAAGGACCACAATAAAACAATGTGGACTAGGTCTACAAAAGGTAATCACAGGCCCTTGTCCCTTCTCAAAAGATATCATTTAGGGAATGAAAATGGCCCTGAAATCTTAGGACACAAAAAGTCCCAGAAAATCCAAGAAAATCATAATAAAATTTCCAAGATGGAGAACTGTGTTGAGTCAATGGAAGAGGTGGGTGGCCATCGATATATACTTGGATCAATTAAATAAGAGTCCACATATTTTGAGAGTTTCCATTTCTATTGGATACAACAATTGTACTTTCAAGGGATGAATAGGCATTGTGCTTGACCCCGACAAGGACAAGTGGCGAGATGAAGGCTAGTTTTTTTGTTTGTGCATTGATCACCATGTATGCTTCTACGACCCTTTGAATCACTTTCAACCATGTAGCGGGATGCTACCTGCAGACTTGTGCTCAAATCTCCTCCTTGAGGCCACTAATGAAACATTATTTATAGAAAGAATCTATTAAGTTCTTTGTATGGATGGCTAATTTCTGAAAGGATGCCATAAAGTTGATGACTGAAATTGTTTGGTGTAACTTGGTAAGTCGCCCCAAATAGTGAGTATCTCTCTCAAAAAGTGCATGGATAGTGTTAGCACCATGCTTTTCATAGCTAGAGTTAGAGGTTTGTCCAAAGTTTTCAAATTCATGACATGATCTTGGGAAAATCAAGGCATTCCTAGATGATTCATAGGTTAGGGTGAATATCATGTCAAAAGGTATTATGGTTCATCATCACCTTTCATGAGGTTGAAGAAGGAACAATCATGACACTCCATGTCATTGGTATCATTGAAAACTTCAAAAGCATACCCGTTGTGCAAGTTCGTTGCGCAAAGGCTTTTGTTGCTTTCATCTATTGCGTGTTGCGCAAAGAATTTTGTCATGCACAAATTGATGTCATGTAGAGGATGTTGTCGTGCATAGGATATTGCCACGTATAGGATGTTGTCGCTCAGAGCATGTTGTCGCGCAAAGGATGTTTTCACACAGAGGATGTTGTCACGCATAGGATGTTTTCACGCAGATAATTTTTTCACGCGGAGGATGTTGTCACGCAGAGGATATTGTCGTGTAGAGTATTTTCCTACGCACAGGCTACAGGGTGCGTTGCGTAAATGCCTGGTTTAGTGGTCAACTTCAAGATCACTTTCCGACCAACTGGAGAGGAATTTGGAAAATCCCCGAGAGGTTCTTTATCAAAAAAAAACAAATAATAAAAACCTATCTAATGTTTGCAAAAGGTGTCATGGATTGGGAGATTCAAAGGAATATTTGAGCCCTATTTTTCAATTTTCATGATATTTTGTTTGAGACATGTTTTTGTGACACGTATTTCGACTAGCTGGAGATGAATTTCAAGAAACCGAGAGAGGTTTTTATTTATAAGGAGCTTACCTACAAAAAATGTTTTCATATTTTACACAACTGTTACATTTTGAGAATTAAAAGTGGTGTTTTGAAGCCTATTTTTCAGAATTTCTCCTCTTGAAAAGAAAGAAATCAGTTAAAATGTGTCATTTTATGTTTGTAACTATTTCTATTTTGGGAAAGGGGATGGAGTTAGAAATGGTGATATGAAAAGGACCTATAGTGCTATATATAGCATGGTACAAGAGTAGAGAAGGGTTAGACCCTTGGGGGATTGGACTGTGTATCTTTTTTCTGAATATCTTTATGAGCTAAATGCAGAAGTATCGTGCTTTCATGAAGCAGAGATTGATTACGGTGTTTTTTTAAGTATGTCCTTTCTTTGTAATGCTCATCTCCATAATTTTCAGTTCTTTCCAGTAGTTAGCTGAGAGTAAATGTTTGGAATTCATCCATCTTTGATGCTCCATTCATATGGTAAATACTTGTTATGTTTTTAAAGATTGAAGGTTCAGAATTCATCCATGCTTGATGCTCTGCTCATAGTAATCTATCTTTCTATATTTCATCTAAAGTTACATTGAGAACTCATTCTTTTATATATGCTCTCAGTGTGATGGATGCCCCTTTCTCTTTTCTGCTTCCATCCAAAATACTGTATGTTGCTGAAGAATAACACTACTTTGTCGTTGTTCTCTGTGAGTACACCACCAGTCATTAGCTCAATATTTTAATTTCAGAACTTGACTCCATTTCCCAATGGTACATTTTCCTTGTTGGTCCTACCAACTCTTTTAAAACAAAAACAAACCTGTCCTATTGTAGAATATGACCTATGTGCCTTTAATGATCAAACCCATGAGTTATTACATTCATTAGACATCTGATGGAGTTCGCTCTGGTTGTATAGGTCAGAATACAATCTAAAGTTGGTTGAAACAGTTACCTTGGGGTTTTCTTTGATACATCCCAAAGAAAATTCTGAGTGTTAACATTTTGGCATTGTTTCCAGGGACGATTGTTATTATTTTCCTTAGGAAGAATGACATTGTTTTAGTTCTAAGGTCTAAGAGAAATAGACACTTAGGCACATATTGGCTCTATTTCTGCTCTGGTGACTCCACACATCAGAAAATCAATTTGAAGGTGATTCCACTAGCATAAGAATCCAGAGCTAACGTTTCATGGTGACTTCATTTTTCAAAGAGCTCGAGGTATGAAGAGTTTCTTGGCTTCATAATGACAAGCTTGGCATTTGATCCAGGTACTTCATCAAACAAAACAACAAGGTTGAAGGCAGACCTTGTTTCTCTTCAAAATTTTAGAAATTGGATTGATATGTCTCCTAAGCATTATTGGTGTGGAGATATCAGTTCTTCATTATTATCTTATTTGGATTCATGTCATATCTTTAGTCAAGGAGATAAGTTAGAATGTTTACATAAGCTTATTACAAAACTTGAGATAGAAAAATAAACACAAAGGATATCCCAAGATTCATCTCCTTTTGAAGAATTTTCTAGCCAACAACAAGAACAATATGAATTAAAGACAGATGAAGCAATATTAACTCATTCAGAATAGTATAAAAGAGGATATTAGACTGCAATGGCTCACTATTACAAGTACTATGACTTTGGGCCTAAGGTTAGTACTATGAGGTTTATTCTTCCTGTAGAAAATGAATTTCCATCCAGCAAAAAGCCTTCATGTCAAAATACAAGCATTGTTAAAAAACGTTTTCATTACATAGACAATGTGAACAGTCAGAAAGAACCATTTAAAGATGATCTCATTGTTGGTCATAAGTAAGTGATAGTTGTTTCTACTCTCAAGGACCCTTTTGCATCTCTATTAGAATCTTAAATGGAAATGAGCTATGTAATGTTTAAACATGGAAATAGTTTCAGATGGTGGAATAACTTGTCCTATTTCAGTTTTGACTTTATTAATGGAGGAGTTGAAAGCAAGCTACAGTCAATAAACCACTTACTTGACTAGCTTTATTTGAAGTATGAAATCACTTGATTTGACATTCATGCTTTATAAATTAGGGTAGGTAGGTGTGAATAAGCTCAGCATGGCGAGAATTTATTTCAGAAATTTTCAATTTGGGTTTGGTTCAGTTGCAAAATAAATTTGTGGTGGAACAGTGCAGGCTTAGATTTCAGTGTGATTGGTTCTAGGTCAGCAAGAGAGCAGTTTACAAGATACAATTGGAAAGTTGAGTTTGGGAGCAACCCAATGGATAGGCACAGGGTCTACGAGTTCTTTGCTACCTAACTGGGAGGATAGAATCCCCATTGGAGCCAGTTGCTAGCACCATAATTTTCATAGCTAGAGTTAGAGGTTTGTCCAAAGTTTTCAAAGTCATGACATGATATTGGGAAAATCAAGGCATTCCTAGATGATTCATAGGTTAGGGTGAATATCATGTCAAAAGGTATTATGGTTCATCATCATCTTTCATGAGGTTAGAGAAGGAACAATCATGACACTCTATGTCATTGGTATCATTGCAAATTTCAAAATCATACTCGTTGTGCAAGTTCGATGCGCAAAGGCTTTTGTTGCTTTCATATGTTGTGCGTTGCACCAAGAATGTTGTCGTGCAGAGGATGTTTTGTGCAGAGAATGTTTTTGCGCAGAGAATGTTGTCGCACAGAGGATGATGTCACGCAGAGCATGTCGTTGCGCATAGGATACTATCGCGTAAAGTATTTTTTTGTGCATAGGATTTTGTTGCACGGATCATGTTGTCACACAGAATATGATGTCGCGCAGAGGATGATGTCGTGCATAGAATGTTGTCGGGCATAGGATGTTGTCATGCATAGGATTTTGTCGCACAAATCATGTTGTCATGCAGAGGATTTTGTCGCGCAAAGGATGTTGTTGCCCATAGAATGTTGTCACGCAGAGGATGTTGTTGCGGAGAGGATGTTGTCGCCCAGAGGATTTTCTTGTGCACAGGGTACAGGGCGTGTTGCATAAAAGACTGGTTTAGTGGTCAACTTCACGATCCCTTTCAGACCAACTTGAGAGGAATTTTGAAAATCCCCGAGAGGTTTTTTTCGAGGAAAAAGAAATTAATAAAAACCTCTCTCGTGTTTTCAAAAGTTGTCATGGATTGGGATATTCGAAGGAATATTTGAGCCATATTTTTCCATTTTCATGATTTCTTGTTTGAGACATGTTTTTGCGACACATATTTCGGCCAGCTGGAGATGAATTTCAAGAAATAGAGAGAGGTTTTTCTTTATAACAAGCTTCACTACAAAAATGGTTCTCATATTTTACATAGTTGTTACAGTTTGAGAATTACAATTGGCGTTTTGAAGGCTATTTTTCATAATTTCACCTCCTGAAAAGCAGGAAATCAGATTAAACGTGTCATTTTATGTTTGTAATTGTTTCTATTTTGGGAAAGGGGTTAGAGTTCGAAATAGTGATCTGGAAAGGATCTATAGTGATATATATTTCATGGTACAAAAGTAGATAAGGATTGGACCCTTGGGGGATTGGACTGTGTATATTTTTCCTGAATATCTTTATGAGCTAAATGTAGAAGTACCATGCTTTCATGAAGTAGAGATTCATTACGGTGTTGTTTTAAGTATGTCCTTTCTTTGTAATGATAATCTCTATAATTTTCTGTTCTTTCCGATATTTAGCTGAGATTAAGTGTTTGGAATTCATCCATCTTCGATGCTCCATTCATATGGTAAATACTTGTTATGTGTTTAAATATTGTGGGTTCAAAATCCATCCATGCTTGATGCTTTGCTCATAGTAATCTATCTTTTTGTATTTCATCTAAAGTTACATTGAGAACTCATCCTTTGCTAGTTTCTCTCAGTGTGATGGGATGCCCCTTTCTCTTTTCTTCTTCCATCCAAAATATTTCCTGTTGTTGAAGAATAACACTTACTTTTCCTTTGTTCTTTGTGAGTACACCACTAGTCATTAGCTCAATATTTTAATTTCAGAACTTGACTCCATTGCCCAATGGTACCTTTTCCTTGTTTTTCCTACCAACCCTTTTAAAATAAAAACAAACCCATCCTATCACAAAATCTGACCTTTGTGCCTTTATTGATGAAACCCTTGAGTTATTACCAATCATTAGACATATGAGGGAGTCATCTCTGGTTGTATAGGTCATAATAAAATCTGAATTTGGTTGAAATAGTTACCTTGGGGTTTTCTTTGATACATCCCAAAGAAAATTTTGAGTGTTAACATTTTGGCGTTGTTTTCGGGGAGGATTGCTATTATTTTCCTCGGGAAGAACAACATTTTTTTAGTTATAAGATTTGAGAGAAGTAGACACTTAGGCACATATTGGTTGTATTTCTACTCTAGTGACTCCACACATCAGAAAATCAATTTGAAGGTGATTCCACTGGCATAAGATTCTAGAGCTATATTTTTCATGGCGACTTCATTGTTCAAAGAGATCAAGGTATGAAGACTTTCTTGGCTTCAGAATGGCAAGCTTAGATTTTGATCCGGGTACTTCATCAAACAAAACAACAAGTTTGGTGGCAGACCTTGTATCTCTTCAAAATTTTAGAAATTAGATTGATATGCCTCCTAATCATTATTGGTGAGGAGATATGCGTTCTTCATTATCATCTTATTTGGATTCATGTCATATCTTTATTCAAGGAGATAAGTTAGAATGTTTACAGAAGATTGTTATGGAACTTGAGATATAACAAGAAACACATGTTGATGATTGCAGCTATGTGAGACATTCTCCAGCTTACAAACCTGTGAGATGTGGATCATTGCAGCTATTTGAGACTTTCTCCAGCTTACAAACATGAGACAAAGCCCTTGATAAGGGTCTGTTGTTCCTATCTGAGACAGAGTTGGAATGTAGAGATGACCTCCTCCATTCAGAGAGTTGAGAAGAACTCCAAATGATTATCCTGTGGGAAAGATGATCTGTTGAGTTGGATGTGCATGTGGCTGAGCACAAGGTGAACGTGTGAAATACCAAATTGTTGGGTGCATCGTCATGAGAATAGAAATGAAGATGATGTATTAGCCTCCTCTGAGCAGTAGAGTTGACGAGAAACACCAAATGACTCTCATGTGTAATGCAGTGGGAAAGAAGATTTGTTGAGTGGACGTGTCTATGGATGAGCACAGGTGAACGTGTGAAGAAATAGTTTGTTTGTGTAATGTAGTGAGCCAGAGATATGTACATCCCTATGGATGTACCCCTGGTGGATGAGCACTAGTGGGTCTATCATATCCCTTGCTATATTTTTCAAGAGTCAGACCTACCTGTAACCCTAATTGTAATGTAAAGGGTACAGGTCGGCCCCACCTTAATGTGATTAATAATAAATGTAAAATTAAATTAATATGGTTAATATTAATTATAATGTGACTTAGAGAGGTCATCCCTGTTGTTCCAATAGATACTTTTGTTGATAGGACAAGTCTAATATAAATAAAGGAATATTCCCCATTGTGGAATCATATCCTTCACACAAGTTTGGAAATTTCAGCAAGTACATCTTCTTGGGAAAAGTGCGCACCTCTCTTGGGCGCTAGTCTTCTAGGGTTTGAGCACCCTCTTTTGTGCTAGGTCTTCTTTGTGGTGAAGGTATTTATCTTGAAGAATATAGAAAAGGATTTGGCTGGGTTTTCTTCCCTTGTTGAGAAGGGTTTCCCAGGATACTTCTTGTGTTCTTTTGCATGGTGTTTCTTCTTATGATCTTGGTTGTTGCAACATTATTGTTCATGGTTAAGATAAATGCAAAAATTGGAATGAACTACATGCTTAACCTAGCTCACTAAAAAATCAACAACACAAAGGATATCCCAAGATTCATCTCCTTTTGAAGAATTTTCTGGCCAACAACAAGAACAGTATGAATTAAAGACAGATGAAGCACTATTAACTCATTCAGAAAAGTATAAAAGAGGATATCATACTGCAATGGCTCATTGTTACAAGTACTATGAATGTAGGCCTAAGGTTAGTACTCTGAGGTTTTTTCTTCCTGTAGAAAATGAATTTACATCCAACAAGAAGCCTTCATGTCAAAATACAAGTGTTGTTAAAAACAAAAATCATGACATAGACAATGTGAACAGTCAGAAAGAACCATTTAAAGATGATCTCATTGTTGGTCATAAGGAAGTGATAGTTGTTTCTGCTCTCAAGGAACCTTTTGCAGCTCTATTAGAATCTTCAATGGAAATGAGCTATGTAATGTTTAAACATGGAAATAGTTTCAGATGTTGGAATAACTTGTCCTATTTCAGTTTTAAATTTATGACTGGAGGAGTTGAAAGCAATCTGCAGTCAAGAAACCACTTACTTGATTGGATTTATTGGAAGTGTGAAATCACTTGATTTGACATTTGTGCTTTATAAAGTAGGGTAGGTAGGTGTGAATAATATCAGTATGGCGAGCATTTATTTCAGCAATTTTCAGTTTGGGTTTTCAGTTTGGGTTTGGTTCAGTTGCAGAATAAATTTGTGGCAGAACAGTTCAAGTTTATATTTCAGTGTGATGGTTCCAGGTAAGCAAGAGAGAAGGTTACAAGATACAGTTGGAAATTTGAGTTTGGGAGAAGCTCAATGGATAGGCACAGGGTCTACGAGTTCTTTGCTACCTCAATGGGAGTATAGCATCCCCATTGGAGCCAGTTGTTAGCACCATGATTTTCATAGCTATAGTTAGAGGTTTGTCCAAAGTTTTCAAAGTCATGACATGATCTTGGGAAAATCAAGGCATTCCTAGATGAGACATAGGTTAGGGTTAATATCATGTCAAAAGGTATTATGGTTCTTCACCACCTTTCATGAGGTTATAGAAGGAACAATAATGACACTCCATGTCATTGGTATCATTGCAAACTTCAAAAGCATACTCGTTGTGCAAGTCCGTTGCGCAAAGGCTTATGTTTCTTTCATCTGTTGTACATTGCGCAAAGAATGTTTTCGCACAGAGGATGTTGTCGCGCAGAGAATGATGTCACGCAGAGGATGTCATCATGCATAGGATGTTGTCGCGTATAGGATTTTGTTGTGCATAGGATTTTGTCGCGCAAATCATGTTTCTGTGCAGAGGATTATGTCGCACAGAGGATGATGTCGTGCATAGGATGTTGTCATGCATAGGATGTTGTCACGCATAGGATTTTGTCACGCAGAGCATGTTGTCATGCAGAGGATTTTGTCGCACAAAGGATGTTATTGCACATAGGACGTTGTCACGCAGAGGATGTTGTCGAGAAAATAATTCTATCATGTAGAGGATGTTGTCGTGCAGAGGATTTTCCTACACACAGGCTACAAGGCATGCTGCGTAAATGACTAGTTTAGTGGTCAACTTCAATATCACTTTCTGACCAACGGGGGAGGAATTTTGAAAATCCTCGAGAGTTTTTTTTCTTGGACAAACCAAATAATAAAAAACTCTCTCATATTTGCAAAAGGTGTCATGAATTGGGATATTTGAAGGAATCTTTGAGCTCTATTTTTTAGTTTTCATGATTTCCTGTTTGAGACATTTTTTTGCGACACGTATTCCGGCTAGCTGGAGATGAATTTCCAGAAAAAAAGAGAGGTTTTTATTTATAACAAGCTTACCTAAAAAAAATATTCTCATATTTTACACAACTATTACAGTTTGAGAATTAAAAGTGGTGTTTTGAAGCCTATTTTTCAGAATTTTGCCTCCTGAAAAGTAGGAAATCAGTTAAAATGTGTCATTTTTTGTTTGTAACTGTTTCTATTTTGGGAAAGGGTTGGAGTTAAAAATGGTGAGTTGGAAATGACCTATAGTGATATACATTGCATGGTACAAGAGTAGAGAAGGGTTGGACCCTTGGGGGATTGGATTGTGTATCTTTTTTTTGAATATCTTTATGAGCTAAATGCAGAAGTATCGTGCTTTCATGAAGCAGAGATTCATTACGGTGTTGTTTTAAGTATGTACTTTATTTGTAATGCTCATCTCCATAATTGTTTTTTCTTTCCAGTATTTATTTGAGAGTAAATGTTTGGAATTCATCCATCTTCGATGCTCCATTCATACGGTAAATACTTGTTATGTGTTTAAAGATTGTGGGTTCAAAATTCATCCATGCTTGATGCTCTTCTCATAGTAATCCATATTTTTTTATTTCATCTAAAGTTACATTGAGAACTCATCCTTTGCTAGATGCTCTCAGTGTGATGGGATTCCCCTTTCTCTTTTCTGCTTCCATCCAAAATATTTCCTATTGCTGAAGAATAACACTTACTTTTCCTTTGTTCTCTGTGAGTACACCACCAGTCATTAGCTCAATATTTTAATTTCATAACTTGACTCCATTTCCCAATGATGCCTTTTCCTTGTTTGTCCTACCAACCCTTTTAAAACAAAAACAAACTCAGCCTATCACATAATCTGACCTCTGTGCCTGTATTGATGAAACCCTTGAGTTATTACTAGTCATTAGACATATGAGAGAGTCATCTCTGGTTGTATAGGTCAAAATACAATCTAAAGTTGGTTGAAATAGTTACCTTGGGGTTTTATTTGATACATCCCAAATAAAATTCTGAGTTTTAACAGGTAGCTTTAACAAACTGACTCCATACAATGTAGGCCGCATAGGATTTTTTATTCCATTACCACCATTCCCATCATTGTGTATCTAGATACAGGACCCCTAACCTGAGTTTCATCATGTCATCAGTAAATCCCTGGGGGGGGAAGTAATTTTCCATCTGGGTGATCCATCCTAATGGATCATAACCATCAAACTTGTTCAGGTGCACCTTAGGAGAATGATGCCATGTGTTATTATCCATTGATATATTTATTTGTGAACCCGAAGAGGGTTGTGGGTGGCTAAATAGTCATGATCTAGAAGTTTCTTCATGTGTGGCTCAATGTGTTGTGCATTCTAGTGGTGTTCTTCAAGTATTCCTCGAGCTAGCATACCCAACAAATTCTCATTCAACGTTTTTTCTAAGTTGGTTAGGTTCTCCTAATTGTTTTTCTATAACTTCTCATCCAACCCATTTATGTTCTCTTGAAGTTGCTTAAACTTATCTTCCATGAAGTCCAACTTTTTTGCACTAGAGTGGGTGGTCACGTTGTATAAACAAAGATAAGGTGGGTTGTAGGTATCCTTAATGGGTGAGCTCGTTGAAAAAGGTTATTGTGTATTGAGGGCAATGGAGTTTCAGGTGTTATAGCTATCTGGTATAAGTGTGGGGTAAAACAGTAGTACTCAGCTCAATATCTCAGGACACTAACTAAGGAGGCTCAATTGTGCCCTTAGTCGTACTACTCTACTACCCAAGTACTAGAGTGTGATCTCCTTGAGTACTATTCTTGGTGTACTATAGCAACAAGGCGGTCGATTAACTTATAGAGTTGGTTCCAGGCATACCTAGGGGACTTCCTATATACCCAAGGGTACGTTGAAGTGAGATTTTGTATATAGGTACTATCTTATGTGGTACTACTTGAAGGGGTACCAATATGGGTTACAAGGGTTTCCAACAATGTGATTCCACTTCTATTTCCTACATGTATTCTTCCCCAACCACAATTTTACCCATTGAATGATATATCACTGTGTTATTTAAAGATGTTGAAACATGTGTTTAAAAAAAATCAAAAATTTAGGATCTTTCCAACCCAATAAAAGCTCTTAAAATCACCAGAAAATAGCTCGTTCAAGGTAGGGTTTGAGGTCAAAAACGTAAAATGATCACAAGTTCTATTATACCTCTTGGATGAGCTATTATGACCCCAATTATGAAATTCCACAACTTGTCTCAATCTATTGGCTCTGGTTTGACTGAAATATGTGCACTCTATCAAAAAATATCAAATCTATGAATTTGAAGACATCACCGAAAAAAATCCTCAGAAAAGGTTGATTTTAAATCAATGATATCTCCACTTTCTTAATATTTTTTTTTATTTTTTTTTAACTTGGGTATTTTTGGAAAGGATTTCAAATATATGGCTAGTTTCTTTAAATCCTAGATAAAAGAATTTAAAAATCGACATAAATTTTGTCGTCCCTTTTTTTTCAAAAATATACAAAAAGAAAAAAAAAATCTCACTTTATGCCCCAAAATTTCTCCCACTTTGTGCCCAAGAAAGAGCTTTGATACCACTTGTAATGTACTTAACCCAAAAACTTTAGAGAAATTACATAAAATGTACTGCAAAACTAAAAACACAATAGAAAATAGATAAACCCTAGAAATATCTCTTGATAATAAAAAAATAGAGAGCTATGTTCACTTGCCTCTTCAAGGGGGCAACCTTCTAGAGAAAAGCTCCCATTACAATAACAATTCTTGATAAATCATTACATAACCTTCTACTCAATATATAGTTATTCATAGATAATTTAACTACCTACAGGCCCACTTATAATGAGGGTCGACTAACTAATTTGGGCCTTATTAATAACAAAGACTCTTTTTACAATGAGTGACTATTAAATAACTATTTAATGGGCCTTATTCAAGGAAGGTGGCATCATACATTAATAATTTATCCAAGTGAGGGGGTTAGGGTAGGACCCTAACAGAAAGTAGTGGGGAATCCCAAGCTAGTATATTCTTCCATATAGTTGCACATGACCAACCAATATAGGATTTTTCCTATTGGGAGATCGGAAAATGTAGAAGTAGATATGGCAAGTGTAAAAACAACTACAGATTTAAAGGTGATTGAAATCATGGATGAGAAGGATACTTACCCTAATCTGTTGGGTATAGATTGTGCCTTTAATAATCAAGCCATTATTGATATGAAACAATGGCATTTTAAGAAGATGGTACCCGAGTGGTGCAACCACTAGATTATGTTTGCATACATTATTGCATACTTTAGGCCTAGTCCCTAAATCTTTGTACTTCCACTTAGAATCTCAAAGGTAGATTGAATATTGTGGTAAGGTTCAAGAACAATTTTGTGTTGATTTCTTTTATACCGGTGAAACTCCTGAAGTCATCGTGGTACTATGGAATACTAAGAAACTTCTATTTTATGATGAGTTGCAACCTCAATTCTCCTCTAAGTTTTATCTGCAACATCTTGATATGGTCAAATTCAGGGAGATGGAACAAAAAATATGTGAACCTTTGTGTTGAAAAAATATAGTACAAGATGATGGAGACAAAGGTGACCTAGAAGATTTGCATCATGTCTCCTTCTAGAATTTGAGGGATTGGGAGAAATGATAGATAAATGTGTTAAGGATGTAGAGTCCTTATAAGCAATCATTGAACTTGAAAAAAATCAATATTGGGAATTCTAAGGAATGAACCAAAATGACTTCAATTGGAGATTATTGGGACGATCAAACTATGTTAGAAGTTGCAACATTGTTTCACTAATATCAATATTTATTTCCTTAGAGTTTTATAGGGACAAATGTCATAATATGAGAACTTAGGGAAGTGAATATAGAGTTGCAACCAGACACAAAACCAGTTGAATATCACCCTTATATATTGAATCATTGAGTCGATGAGAAGACAACGTGGCAAATTGACCAGATTCTTACTTAAGGGTTGATATTTGTGGTAGATGAGTCAAATTGGACTCATCCCATCATAATCCAAAGAAAGAAGGGTACTGGAAAGTTTTTGGCTTGTCCTTTTTTAGAAGACTTAATTCTCCCTATGTACATGATCCATTCCTCACTCCCTTTGGTGATAAAGTCCTTGATCTATGGGAAAGGAAGCATATTCATATTTCAATGGTTTTTTAGGTTATTGGTAGGTTCAAATTGTAGAGGAAGACAAGAACAATACTACCTTTACCACTAAATGGGGTTCTTTTACTTATAATGTCATAACATTTGGGTTAAAGAATGTCCCTACTATGTTCTCTCACATTACAATAACAACCTTTAGGAATTGCATACATAGGTTCTTGGAAGTTTATTTGGATGATTGGATAGTGTGTAGTTTTCTAAAGCATCACATTTCAATGCTAAGGCTTAGGTTTGATCATTGTAGGTAGTTTCACATTTCCTTGAACTTGAAAAAATGTATCTTTTGTACACCTTTTGGAACCTTTCTAGGGAATATTGTGTGTAAAGAAAGATTTTTAGTAGATCTGATTAAAGTTATGGTAATTTTCAACTTACCTAACTTTACCAATGTTATGAAATTGCATTCCACTTTGGGCATTTCATTTACAACTATGCATCAATTACCGAACCCATGGAGAAGTTGGTCAAAAAGTTTGAGGTTTTCTATTGGAATCCAAAATGTGTGTAGATTTTAACCTTGTACAATTATTCACTACATACATATTTTAAATAAAAGAATAGAAAAGATACAATGGAAAATACACACATTACACAGATATATTTCCCCTGGAAACCCAAACCGGGAAAACCAACATCTTCTATATTCATTCCACACCATACATTATTTACAATACAATATACATATAGGATCCCGTAGCATCCAAAACCCTAATCCAATAACCTGGATTAGTCAACAACCCTAATTCCTTAACCGAAAATAGAAAACCATGTGCCCAAAAATGGAAGCAAAAAAACACCAATTTTTTTTTCGGGGGGGCTCCCCCTCTTACCCCACTACATGCCCGACACAACGTAGACACTAGTTGTATCCATGAAAATAATATAAAACATACCCAACATTCTCCCACTTTTTTTTTCTTTGCATACAAGGGGTTACAAGGTTACATAGTCAACAATCTAGGGCATCAATGCCCATAGATCCTCTACACCAAGAGAACTTCTTAGTGCTCACATATTTTGTTAATGAATCTACAACATTCTTCAAAGTGTCCAACTTCATCAACGACACCTTCTTTTCTTCAACCATGTCTCTCACAAAGTGATATTGAACATCAATATGCTTTGTCTTTGAATGATAAGTTGGGTTCTTCGCTAGAAAAATTGCACTCTGACGATCACAATCTATCCTTACAGCTTGATGTACCAACCCAATACATGAACACTATATTTGTAACCATATTTCTTCCTTGCTTTCATGATTTCCTGCCGTGTACTCAACTTTTGTAGTTCAAAGTGCCACTACAGACTGTCTTTTTCTCATCCAATTGATTGCTCCACCAAACATAATTTACACATACCCACTTGTAGATATTCTACGATCCAGATCTCCAGCCCAGTTTTCATCCACAAATCCATGTATGTCCAAAGCTTTGTCCAAACCTAGTCTTCCTTGGTAGCATAATCCATAACTAGTAGTGACACACAAATACCTGAAAACTCTCTTTATTGTTGTCCAGTGCTCCTTCCTTGGTTTTTAAATATACCTGCTAAAACATCCCACTGCATGTGTAATATCTGATCTAGTACAAACCATTGCATCCATCAAATTTCCAACCACACTCGCACACAGAACACGAGACATGTCTTCATCCTCCTCATGTGTCTTGGGACATTGATCTATCGATAACTTTACACCTACAATAATAGGGACCTTGAACAGTTTACATTCCTACATATTAAACCTCTACAATATAGTCTTAACATATTTTCTCTGATTTAACCAGAGCTTCCCATTTTTCCAATCTCTTTTAATTTCCATGCCCAAAATGAAATTTGCAGCACTAAGATCCTTCATGTCAAATTTAGAGGACAACTGAGTTTTCACATCTCTGATAATATCCTTGCTGTTACCTATGAGCAACAAGTCATCCACATATAAGACCAAATAATTCAAATGATCACCAATTAATTTAAAATACACACAGTGATCCGCTTTGCTTCTTGTGAAGCCAAATCCCAACATATAAGTATCAAATTTTTTATACCACATCCTTGGTTATTGTTTTAAACCATGCATGGACTTTTTCATCTTGAATACTAGCTCCTTATTTCCCTTCATAGCAAATCCTTATGGTTTCTTCATGTATATTTCTTCTTCTAGATCCCTGTGTAGGAATGTTGTCTTCGCATCGATCTGTTCTACTTCAAAATAAAATGCAATAGCAATAGATAATAGAAATCTAATAGAGGTTAACTTGGAAACAAGAGAAAAAATCTCACCAAAATCAATTCCCTCAACCTGGGAATAACCCTTTTCTACTAACCGAGCTTTGTATTTCTCCACTTTGTCATCTGCATTCAACTTCTTTTTAAATACCCAATTGCTGCCAATGGGATTTCTTCTAGTCGACAACTCCACTAGATCCCAAGCCTCATTATTATCGAAGGCTTCCATTTCTTCGACCATGGCCTTTTTTCAAAGTTTTCCATCCTCTAAATCCACTACCTCCCTAAGATTTCTAGGATCATCATCAGTAATAGACAAAGAAAAATTTGAACAGAAATCGGTTGAGTATACCTTTCTGGTATCCTTTTTTCTTGAATCAATCTCCTCAATACTGGAGCATGAGGATCTTCTTCTTCTGATTCTTGTTCTTCTGTAGAATTTGATTCATCGTCCTTTGACTCAAACTCTATTTTCTCTGGATCTTCCTTACTTGATAAGACTTCATGTTTGACAAAATCTTTCATTTCTCTAAATACCACATCTCGGTTGTACACAACCTTCTTAGTTCCTGGGTTCCAAAGCTTATAACCTTTGATACCATCTTTATACCCAATAAAGATACATTTTTCAGCCTTCTTATCTAGTTTACTCAAGTTTTCCTTTGGAACATGAACATATGCATCACATCCAAATACCTTGATATGTGTGAGAGAGGGTTTCTTACCGGTCCATACCTCATGTGAAGTCTTGTCATCCAGTTTTGATGAGGGTTATCTATTGACCAGGTAACATGTAGTACCCACTGTCTCTGCTCATAATTCTTTTCCTTACCCAGAACCACTGATCATGCACCTTGATTTTTCCACCAACATCATGTTCATCCTTTATGTAACTCCATTCTTCTAAGGTGTATAAGGAGTAGTCTTATGCCTTCTTATACCACATTTCTTACATAATTCTTCAAATTCATTCCCGTAGAACTCTCCACCATTATTTGTCCTCGACACCTTAATTATTTTCTCTATTTGATTCTCAACAAGAGCCTTAAACTCTTTAAACATGTCAAAGACTTCATATTTCTTACTGAGGAAATATATCTAAGTATTCCTCGAGAATTCATATATAAATGAGACGTAGTACATAGATTTTTCCAATGATGGAATTGACACATGTCCAAATACATCACTGTGCACTATTCGTAAAATTCTTTCTTCCCTCCTTGCACCAAAAGGAAATCTTACCTAATTTTGCTTCCCTTATACGCAATGTTCATAGAAATCAAAATCCAGAGAGTTGTTATACATACCTTCAACCATACCTTTACCATGTAGTAGTTGAAGACCCTTCTCTTCGATATGCCCTAGTCTTTGATGCCACATCATAACCTTTTCTCCAAAGACTATAGGATTTTTTTCTTCTTCATCTCCAATATCAGGAACAATGGAACTATTACACCCATCACTAATAGTGCTTCCTTGTGTCTTTTACATAGTACCAATATGAACTCCCTTTAGCAACGCCATTTCTCCTCGAACCATCCTACAAGTTTCTTTTTCAAATACTATTTTTACCCCTGCATCAACCATTTTTCTTACAAAAATCAAATTTCTAGCCAATCCTGGGATGTGCAAAACACCAGGAAGTGTTTTCATCCTTCCATCTATGAACCTTAACTTGACTCTTCCTCATCATATGATTTTGGTTGTCAATTCATCACCTAGGAAAACATTACCTCCATCATACCTTTCATATTCATAGAACCACTCATTGTGGGGATTCACATGAAAGGATGCACCTGAGTCAACCAACCATGCCTCATGATCTGCATGTGTGCTTGAAGAAGCCAAGTACACATCCCCTCCTTCTTCCTTGGAATTATTTTCTTTTGTACAGGGAGCACCCCTTCAGTCTCTCAGCGTTATTGGATCTACATTGCTTCTTGAAGTACCCTTATTTTCCACATATTCATCATACCTTTACAAAATTTCCAGGAGATTTAGATCTCCCACTTGAGGACTTATATCTATTTCTTTCCTGGGAGAATCCTCTTACAAATAATGCATATGTGCTCTGTCCTTCCATGTTCTTTCGTCTCATCTCCTTTGACAACAAGATAAGACCACATCATGAAAACTCAAGGTAGTTGTATTAGTACCTATGGCCACAACCAGACTATCCTACGAGTATGGTAAAGAGCACAATAACCCGATACACTTATCTTCATCTGAAGTTTTAATATCAACAGATAATAACTGACTTACCACAGTATTGAAGGCGTTCAGATGCTCTGTCACAGAGTCCCCACCTCTCATGTTCAGGTTATACAGCTTCTTCCATAGGAACAATTTATTTACTAGGGACTTAAACTGATACAAGTTCCCCAACTTATCCCATAACTCATTGGATGTAACTTCCCCTTACACATTCAGTAATACTGAATTTGAGAGACACAATTGGATTGTGCTCTTCACCTTTCGATCCAACTTTTTCCAGTCATCTATTGATTTTCCTATAGGTGCAGTACCTAGATCCACTATGATCCACTAATCTCTGTCTACCAACAAATCTTCCATATTGAGCTTCCACAACTCAAAACTTTTCCCATTAAATTTCTCGATCTCTATTTTCGAATTTCTCGCCATTTCTTTTCACTTGAAGAATCAATACTACAGATCTCCCACTATAACAAGGTTTATCACAGTCCTGAGCCAAACCCATGACCACAAAGGCGTCCCCCTGAAGCCAATAATAGCTATGATAACAAATGTGTATTTAACCTTGTAAAATTATTTATTACATACAGATTTTCAATAAAAGAACAAAAAGGATACAATGGAAAATACACACATTACACAGATTTTTCCCCTGGAAACCCAAACCGAGAAAACCAACATTTTTTATATTCATTCTACACCATAGATTGTTTACAATAAAATATACATATAAGATATCGAAGCATCCAAAGTCCCAATCCAATAACTTGGATTAGTCAACAATCCTAATTCCTTAACCAGAAATAGAAAACCATCAGCGAAAACCATGTGTCGAAAAACCACCCAAAAAAGGACGCAAAAAACCATAAAAAAAATCAGGGGGGATCATGCCCCCTTGTGACCCCCCGAGAAAGGGGGCGCTTCGGCCCCCTCTTACCCCCCTGTGCACTTGACACAACGTAGACACTAGTTCTATCCATGAAAAGAATATAACACATACCCAACAATGTGATGTTCCTTTCAATGTGTTGAAGGAGAAAATGGTAAGTGCATCCATTCTGATGCTTCCTAATTAGGATGTATAATTTCATGTACATGTTGATGTCTTTATTATAGCATGAGTAGTCCTTGTGCAACTAGGGGAAGGAAATCTAGACCCCCCTGTGTACTTTGAAATTAGAAAGTTGTCTCAAGTAGAGTGTAATTATATCACTACTGAGTAGGAAGGACTTGTGATGGTATATGCTTTGTAAAATAATTTCCATTATCTATTGGGAGGGAACTTCAAGTTTTTTCATTGATCATTTTGCTCTAAAATATTTAGTCAATAATCTTGTTTTGGAAGGTCAAATTTTTTAGTGGCTACTATGTTATTTTAGGAATTTTCATTTGAATTATTTGTGAAACCTATTAGACATAATGTAGGTCTATATCATTTATCACATATTGGAGTCAGGAGAGTCTGGTGTTGCAGTTGATGATCAACTTCCAGATGTTGACCTTTTCTAGATAGAAGATGTCCTTGATTACTTGGAAGAAATTGCCTTATTCTTAACTACATGTTCTACTACTGTAAATTATTTTGCAACTCAAAAATTCCATTTAGTAGTGTGGAATAAAGATTAACAATTAATAGTAGGAAAACTCTAGAAATTGGAAAGTGATGGAATTCTCAAAAGGTACCAGACCATAAGTGTAAGGATATTCTTTGGGAATTCCATCATGGAGTTGAGGGTGGACATTTTGGAGGAAAATTGACCACTCAAAATATTTTATATGTTGGTTTGTGGTGGCCTATAGTTTTTAAAGATGCTAAAGAGTATGTAAAGGGTTACGATGTGTGTCAGTTGGTGGAAAATTCTTCTAGAAGGGATGAGTTACCATTGCATCAATTTTGGGACCTTCAACCATTCAAGAAATGGATAGTGGAATTTATTGGACCTATCAACTCCCCTGATAGGAACTTTAAGGCTCGCTACATCTTTACCACAACCGATTATTTTACTCGATGGGTAGAAGTTGTGCTCACTCAAGACTATTTCAC
This sequence comes from Picea sitchensis, assembly GCA_010110895.2. Classification (NCBI taxonomy): domain Eukaryota; kingdom Viridiplantae; phylum Streptophyta; class Pinopsida; order Pinales; family Pinaceae; genus Picea; species Picea sitchensis. Next base: position 31,818 of record SNQJ01S0062268.1, read on the forward strand.
TGATACTATAGAACTATTTATCTTTGAGAATATGATTCCTTGGCTTGGGATCCTTAGAAGTTTGATGAGTGATCAAGGGTATCACTTCTTAGGGTCCACCATCACAACTCTCATTGGGGAATTTCTAATTCAACATCATAAGAGTATCCCATATCATCTACATGCCAATGGAGTTTTTGAATATTTCAATAAGATCATGGAGCATGGGTTGAAAAAACTATGTTCTACTAATAGGGATGATTGGGATGATAGAATCCAAATGGCACTTTTTGCCTATAGGACAACCACTAAAAAATTACATAATCATACCTCTTTTCAATTGGTGTATGGGAGAGAAGCCATGATACCTATAGAATGTGTGGTTCCTAGCATATTCATTGCATAAGCTACTCACATGATGGAGGAGGAATTGGTTCCAAATCAACTTGTTGAATTGATGCAATTGGAGGAGTCCCAATTTTTAGCTAACTTTCACTAGTCCATGGAGAAAGAAAGATAGACAACCTAGCATGATCGCGACATTAAGAGTAATTCATTCTTAAGGGTGAATTGGTTCTCATATAAGACAATAAATATCTCATAAATCCATGAAGGTTGCAGATACATTGGTTGGGATCCTATATGGTTGTGAAAATTCACAAGTCTGATTAAGTTCACTTGAATCAACTTGATGGTATCCTTCAGTCGAGATGGGAAAACGATGCTCACTTGAAGCCCTATACCCCAACCCCACTGATTTCTTAATTTTATGTCACTCCTAGGAAGAGGAGCTCAGTTGATGTTAGGTAAAATTTTGGTTTTGGTCTAGCTTTGGTCTTCTTTATTTCATGTTATGTTGTATCAATGAGTTTGGTTCTTCTACACATCGAGTCTAGTATTGTGTCGAGTTCCTCCCCATCTTTTTTATTTTTTGTGCCGAGAGGATCTCTACATTGTGGGAGAGAAGTTGCCATGTGATGTTAGATGTGATGTTCGATTTCAAAGATTTCAAAATTTTAGAAAATTTAAAGTCGGCTCAATTAAAATCTCAATCAAAATAGTGGGCTCAATTAATAAAAAAAAAATTACACATGGTATTATATATATCACATTTACCATTTTCCATACCTATTGTCACTAGTTTACATGGATGAGGCTCCATGTAAACTAGTGCACGTTCCAGACCTACTGTGTGAATTTTCTTTGGACACTATCTCAGTGGTTGAGTTCTACATTTAGAGAATCTGATTAAACTGGTGCATGTTTATCTTGTTTGAGTTATTTGTTGCATGCAAGGATGCCTATGCTTTAGGGGCTCCCTGTAGTTTTGAATATTTGTTATTAGAGTTTTCCATGTAGAAATGGATGCTACCAGAGGACTACTACAGTAGTAGTTTTTACCATAGAGAAATGGATGCTACCACACAACTTACAGTTGTGCTCAGGACAAGTCTGCACCATTCTAATTTCATAGTGTGAACCATTCAGGGTATGCAAGAATGCACAAAATCATGCTCTCGTGAGTCTTCCTTTTCCAAGTGGTCTGATAAGATGACCATGACCATTTTTTTGCAATCTGATTACCAAAGCATTTTTTTTATGCTCTTGCAGGTATAATATGGTTTAGCAATTACAAGGACAAGATTGTGTTCCTTTGAAAGGATCTAATAAAGATAAACTCAAAATTTTAGCTTTTCCCTTTTATCTCATTGGTGATGCATTAGGAAAGAAATTATGTTTATGGCCAAGGGTGAGTAAGTCTTGCGCATGTCACTTATATATTGATAGAAGTTTTCAATAACCATTGGCCTCATGTAAGGATCAAATATGTTGTTCACCCCATTGAGGTTCGAAAGAAAAGAAAAGGGTTGATTTTGGGTTCAAAGCCTAAGGCTTTACAATGTCTGCTTAGGGAACCTTTGAGTTATGGGTGGCTTCATAGGTTGTGTTGCCTATATTATTGGGAATCTAAATCTCTAATGATACTCAATTGTTTAACAAAGATATGAAAGAGTACCTTGGCTAGGTGTAGCACTTTTTGTACGGAGATAGCCATATGAAGAAGCCACATTTTAAGCTATTGAATAGGGAACCACCTTCAATCCTTGTGTGATCATCTATATATGTGCCTTCAACAATTGTTGATGCATCCACAATTCTAATTGGTTATAATCTTCTCTTCTTTGCCAAAGAGTCCCTTTTCCAATGATGTGAAGGAGTTTATAGGCTAAATTAGCTTGTTGGGAGCAACTAGAAAGCTAAGAATCCCCAAATCTTTATCTTCCTAACTCCAATGATCTTCCTCCTTTGGATTTTGTTGGCAATATTTTGATTCATGGTTCCTTGTGTCGTTTTTTGTCTTATCTTCATAAATTTTTGATGATTTATTTTTTTTGTTCTTCCCTTGTCTATGCCACACTTTAGAGGCAAGTAATATTATATTGGACAAGCATGGGCCCCTTCATAATGTCAATGACAATATCCAATCTCATCATCAACCTCATAGCCTTGATCTTCCTCCATACCCAACCTTCTGATGTTGTCATGTTATCTTTATTGTTGAGCTTTTAAAACCATTTGATTTTTATTCGGATCAGGATCCCATGAGATGAATTGGCCAAGATTTTAGGCATATGTGACTTTTATCTCTGTTGATTCAATGGAAAAAATAGGGGGGGTTATTATTAGGTGGAGAAAATGATCTTATAAGGATGTCTAACTTTGTTTTACTTGACTTTGGTATCACTGTGGACCACTTCTCCTAGGAACCCTATAAATATAAAGTGTCTTTTTGGGAGGCTCTTTGTGCTCAATAATTTTCAAAGAAATGAAAGATAATTCTAGATGGGGATTTAACATAGTTAACAACTTCACAATAACCTTTCACAGTTCTCATTTTTCTAGAGGTCGCATGTAGGGGCCATTTTTACCCCTAAATAGAAAAGTAGTGCTCCTAGAATAAACTTATTTTTTTTTGTTGTTAAAATTACAACTTTTTAAAACCATGTAATGTTGCAAACCAACCTTAAAATCAACCCCTTAATTAAAAAGTGGTGCTTCGAGAATCACCCCCTTTTTTTTTCGAGGGGAGGGGGGGTGTTAAATTTACAATCTTTTACAACCTAATGTTGCAAACCAAAACCTTTGAATAAACCTAAAACGAATTGAAAAATGGTGCTACTAGAATCACCCATGTTTTTTTAGGTTAAAATTACAACGTATATGTAACTATGACCTTTACCATTGGTACCTATAGTGTAGCTAGAGGGATAATATGGGTTATGTAGGGAGGTACTCAAGGGGAATAATAGTAGAGATGTAATGTTTTTTATGGAGGCCACTTTTAGTAAATAAGGCCCAGTGTGAACACAATAAATGTAAGACGGATTACTAGAAGGTTCCCCCTCTAGAATGTTCTTAGGTGGTTGGTAGTATTATATAAAGGGGTGTAAACAATGTAATGGGAATGATTGAAGAAGTATTTTATTTGGATCATATCTCATTAGGAGGTTTCCCCCTCGAAGAGGCAAGTGCACATGAGTGGATCCCTTCCTTAAAAAGATAAATCGTAAGGTGTTTCCCTACCCTAATGGTTTTCATAATAATAAAGAATATTTTCTATGTTCTTCTATGTATCTTGTGTGGTGATTGTATTTACAGATCTTTGGTACTTAAAAAGTGGTATCAAATCACTTTCTTCGCCCAAGAAAAAAGGGGAAACCTCATAATGAACTACACTCCAAATAAACTATGTCTTCAATCATGCCCATTACATAGTTTACATCCTTTTATGTAATACTACTTACCACCTAAGAACATTTTAGGGGAGGAACCTTCTAGTAGGTGGAACCTTCCAGTAATCCCTATTACATTTATTGTGTTCCTAGGCCTTATTTACTGAAAGTGGCCTCCATACATAACAATACATCTCTACCATTATTCCCCTTGGGTACCTCCCTAGGTACCCCATATTATCCCCCTAGCTACACTACATTAATGTAATGTAGCTAGAGGGGAATAATAGTAGAGATGTATTGTTAATGTAGTGTAGCTAGGGGGATAATATGGGGTAACTAGGAAGGTACCCAAGGGGAATACTAATATAGATGTATTGTTATGTATGGAGACCACTTTTAGTAAATAAGGCCTAGTGTGAACACAATAAATGTTAGAGGGATTACTAGAAGCTTCCTCCTCTAGAATATTCTTAGGTGGTAGTTGTTAAGTTTTGAGCTATTATTAGGTTTCTTTTCAATTTACTAGATAACAATAGCATAGGTAGGATCACTGAGAGAAACACAATCACAATATACACAAAATTTATCCTAGGAAACCCTCATGGGGGAGAAAACCCAGAAAAAACTTCCTTAATATAGATAGACAATACAATTCCAAGACAATAAATCAAACACTAGAGAATATCCAACACTGAGAAATGTGCCTCTCTCTCTTCCTGCTTCTGGTAACTGGAAACTGTAGCTTCCTTCAAACTTGCACACTAGATGAGTGAGCTAAGTGAGTGAACAAATGAGGCGTTGGCTTCCTTTATTTATACAAACTAGCAGGTGTTGAAAAGGCGTCCCTTCGTTGGGAAGGGTTGACTTGTCTTTCTGAGTGGTTAAAACCAATTTAATTGCCTGGGGGTCGACTTCTCAATTTGCATAATACAATTAGGGATTGACCAATCCGCAAAAGGGGATTTGGTCAATTACAATGCCCGACGTGATCAATCCACAAAAGGGGATTGATTTAATGAATAATAAATCAATAATAAATAGAATACTCTTTGTAGTTACAATATTTCAACACTCCCCCTTAACAAGAAGGTTATTCTACAACATCATCGGGAGAGAGAGAGAGGGAAGCAACATCAACAATATCTAGAACACGGAATGGCATATCTATAAATCATTGGAAGTTTTTCTCATCATTGTCATTCACAACATGGAGCTGGAGTAGCATCATCATCCTCATCAGCATGAGGCTAAAGTAACATCATCATCTTCTTTAGCATGAGGCTAAAGTAATATCATCAACATCTTTAGCATGAGGCTAAATTAACATCATCATCTTCAACATTAAAGCTGAAATAACATCATCATCATCATCTTTAGCAAGAAGCTGAAGTGGCATCATCATCACATGCATCAACATGGATTAGTATAACACTAATACATCATCATAATCAATAAAAGCACAAGGTTGATACAACATCAACAACAACAATATCACAGCACAAAGGCTGGAGCATCATCAACAACAACAACATTACAGCACGAAGGATGGAGCATCATCAACAACAACAACATCACAACACGAAGGCTAGAGAATCATCAACATCAACACTAGGCTGGAAATATTCAGCACGAAGATGGCATCTCAAAAACATCAACACGAATATGGAAATCTTCAGCACTAGGCTGGCATCACAACACGAGGATGGCATCACAACAACATCATCACAAAGTTGGAAATCTTCAGCACTAGGCTAGCATCACAACATGAGGCTAGAATCAAAACAACATCAGCAAGAAGATGGAAATATTTAGCACTAGGATGGCATCACAACACGAGGTTAGCATCATAACGACATCAACATGAAGTTGGAATTCTTCAGCACTAGGCTGGAATCACAGCACGATGCCGGCATCACAACAACATCATCACGAAGTTGGAAATCTTCAGCACTGGGCTAGCATCACAACACAAGGTTGGCATCACAATAACACTCCCCCTTTCTAGGGAGGTCCTTTCGGACTACACCAAGCTTATCTCGAAAGTGCTCAAACTTTACATGAGATAAAGGCTTGGTCAACACATCAGCAACCTGTTCATATGTGCCAATATAATGGATATTTATGGCTCCTCTCTGCAACATATCATGAATGAAGTGATATTGTATCTCTATGTGCTTCGACTCATCATGGAACACATCATCTCTATACAAATCTGGTTATCACATAGGATCATGGTGGTTGCCATCTCCAGATCAAATAGATCTGTCAACAACATTTGAATCCATACGACTTCACAATTGGCGAAACATGCAACAATGTATTATTCTTCTGTCGTGCTCGGAGCAATGTTGAATTTCTCCCTACTTTGCCATGAAGTCATGGTTGACCCAAAACTGAAACAACATCCTGAAGTGCTCCTTCTATTAGAAGCACTTCTAGCTCAATCTGAATCAGTATATCCATACAATCTGAAGTCATGATCTCCATTATAACTGAGACCAAAATCCAATATACTCTTAAGGTAGCTCATCACATGTTTTGCATCATCAAGGTGATCACGTTTTCTTTCTACCAGATACTGACTCAAGGTGTTCAGAAAAAAACATATATATGGCCTGGTATTCGTTAGATACATCATTGAACCAATAATTTGTCTGTACATAGTAGCATCAACCAATAATGACGAGATATCTACCAAGAGATTCAACTTCATTTCCATGGGTGTGTACATGGATTTACATTCCAACATGTCAAACAACTTCATTATTTCAACTACATACTTCCCTTGGTTAAGGAAGATCTTCTCTGGCCTCTGTCAAACTTCAATACCTTAGAGATAATGCATTAGGTATTTCATCAAACTTTGTAGAAAGATTCTTCTGCAATCTATGATGATATTTTCTTCATCTTGTCAAGAATACATCATCTACATATAGTAGCAACATCACTGACTCATTATTCATAACCTTGAGGTGAAGGTTAGAATCAACTTTACTCTTGGTAAAGCCCAAGCTCATTAGGAAATTGTCGATTCTACCATATCAAGCTCTAGGAGCTTGCTTCAACCTGTAAAGATCCTTCTTCAACCTTCAAACCTGAGTCTTTTCTATTTTCATCTTCAAATCAAATTTTCACATTACATTGTACCAATCCGGTACACTTGCTCAGTTGCAACTCAATCTGCGCAATCATGTGCTAGCTCTATGTGCTATCTACAAAGCATTATCTGTCTCATTGCTTGAGAGTATGTCCTCTCCTCTTTTTGCAATTGTTTCTTCTGGAACTGGGACTCTGCACCTACACCTTCTCTAAAGCTGAGAATGGTTGCTCCATTCTCACTGTGACTGTTGAAATATGGGAGTAACTCCTCTACTCCATCATGGAAACAACTTCATCTAAAACTGAGAGTGGCTCAATAACTGATACTAAATATAGCTCTTCTTCTTTCATGGAGGTAACATTATCTTTTATCGTAGTCATGTCTCCATGACCCAACTAATGTATTGCACCAACTGCCACTCAATTTAAATATGGGGATTGCTCCCCCTGCATCTCATACTATATATGAATCATTGTTGTTCTGGTTGTCTTCATAAATACTGGAACTATTTCTTCAATAAGTGTCTCGTCGTAGTCTTCTCCCTTTTGTTGGGAGAATCCTCTAGACACACATCAAGCTTTATACATCTGCAACATGCTTGATCTGTATAGATCAATCTTTGAAGTCAATACTGACTTCTCTTCTAGTCTCACAGAAGAATCCATATCCTAGTCTTTCTCACTAGCTTCCTTCTTTGTCACTGAAACAAGGGAATATTCCAGGAGATGTCATATCTCCTAGGAGTCTCTAAAATTACGATCTAATCTTCTCATGGCATCTGTCTCCTAGTCTTGGAAGTTGTCTCTTCATCTGATCCTTTCTGAGATCAAGCTTATCCTTGATTTCTTCTGAGTCTACAAGGATTTCATCATCTCTTACAGGGAATACTTGGTGTTGAATACCAAGTCTAAATATGAAAAGTTGATTCAAACTTCAAGTGAATTATGATTCTCGTCAAGGTGGCTTCATTAACCTTTGAACAATTTAGCTATGATTTCTTGTTCTAATGTTCAGTCATCTTTGGAGCCTTCTATTCCTTACAATCAATCTCCATATGAGATACTCTGGATCTCAAAGGATAGCTTCTTCTTCATCTTCTTTGGTACATGAATATATATGGTCATGTACATAGTCTTCTTCATGTCTCATCTAATCTGTTGCCTTCTGCAACCTTCACTATAGCTTCCTCGGGGTTATTACATATGACTTGAAACAAGGTCAACAAAACAACAAGCAATAATAATACTCTTTTGATAATAGTAAATAAAACAATAGCAAGAATAATCGTCACAGTAGCTCCATTAGAGCTATCACTTGTGACCTGCCTGAAGCAAAGATCAATAGTAAGAAATACAATACAAAATGAGATCAACACTCTTCTAGTGTTGTGATGAAACTATCATCCATGGTAACCTGGAATCAACACAAGAAGTTTCTCCTCGAGGAGATGTTAGTTGTATTTGGTAAATGATTACATTAAGCATTTATCTCAATATGCTCACATGCTACCAAGCATAATACTTTTCAAAGACTGCTACCTCAACTATAGTGTTGACTTGTAAAGGGGTATTTATCAACTTGTCATGTGCAACTTTGAATCTTATCAACTTAATTAGTCAAACCTGGAACCTAGAGTCTTGTCCTCAAGAATGAGTGTGTTGATTTTCTTCCAAGTCTCATTCACTCAAGATGATAAGTGCTTTCTTCAACATGTCCTCTGTACTAGGACAATATGCTATCTTGACAAAAGGTTGGTTAGAGAATAAACTCTATGATCTCAACTTCAATCCATCTAATACCTTGACTTTAATTTTGACCAAAAGTTAGTATGATGGTCATAGCTTCAACATGCAACCTAGACCAAAATAATTTCATAACAAATGGATGCATATCAAAATAATCAAACCTGGGTTGCATATGCCTTTGAATGTGTTGGATCTTGAGATCCTTCTGGATCTATGGCAAGAGATCCCTTCTCCTGCAAATACCCTTTAAAGCTTAACAGTTTAAACATATGTGAGTACATACCTTTGATAGCATTTACAGGTAGTGTCACCATCTTGTAGTAGCAGTAATAATTACCAACCTATTTTAAGACTTCAAGAGTGACTGCAACCGGTACTGTAGCTGATACCTCAACTAATACTGCAACTGCAATTGATACTGCAACTGATTCTAAAACTGCAACTACAACTTAGGTTTTTATGAGGAAACCCTAATTTTTCAAACTTCAAATTTTGAAATTTTGATCCAAGGGCTAGATGCGTTGAGTTGAGGCGAGTAAGATGGTGTAGTCAAATTTCTGAAAATCCAAGTTTTACCCCTTGAAATTGAGCTTGCAGAAATCTGGACTGGTACTTCCGGTATTGGTTCTGATTTCCTAGTACTTCTAGTTTTCTGGTACTTCTGGTTTTCTAGTACCAGTGAAAACTAGGGTTTCACTTTCTGGGAGTTTTATCCACTGAAAAGGTGCACTCAAGATGCCAAAAGCTTCACTAGGTTAGGGCGCACTTTTCTATATGGTTTTTAGGCAAAAATTCCTCTGCAACAAAAAGCCCTAATTTTCTTGTACGGCAACAGTGACGTTTTTCTTTATCCAGTGAAAGATGCTCTCTTCAAGTTAGCTCTGATACCATGTTAAGTTTTGAGCTATTATTAGGTTTATTTTCAATTTACTAGATAACAATAGCATAGGTAGGATCACTGAGAGAAACACAATCACAAGATACACAACATTTATCCTGGGAAACCCTCAAGGGGGAGAAAACCCAGCAAAAACTTCCTTAATATAGATAGCCAATACAATGCCAAGACAAT
>SNQJ01S0062269.1:0-24585 GCA_010110895.2 Picea sitchensis
ATATATATATATAATTCTCTATATAGAGTAAAAACTTATATACATTAATACACTTGCGAGACCCATCAAACTATGATACCAGGTGTCAATTCCATAATTGCAGGTGGCATTTAAGGAAACCATATGATTCCACACTAGGATAATAATAAAGGTAACAATGGAAAGCACACAGATTCAAACCAAGAAGTAAGAAATTATGTAGATGGAGTGAAATTTGTTCATGATGTAATTTTCATTAGAGGATCTCTAAGTGAGAGCCCAATTTTGGGAGAGAACGCATCTAGTATTACTGTTTTTAGTTCATGATGTAATTCTCACCAAAGGATCTGTAAGTAAGAGCCCGATTTTGGGAGAGAATGCATATTGTATTACTGTTTTCAGTTTCTGTAGGGTTAATGACAATGAACGATGTGGACATTTGTATAGTTTCCAGCATAGTATCGGTATCAGTGCAGCTTCTATTTCTCATCATCAAAGAAGTGTTACATCGACTACAAACAGCTTACATGATTGTATTTGAAAGTAAGTATGAAAATATTTTTCTCTCTTAGAAATTGGACATTGTGTACCATAAAGTTTTAGCTATTTATAATTGGTACCATGGTATCCGATAAATCCAACAAAAGTTATATGCCTCTTAGTACTGTGATTGTGACAACATTATATGTGTTTATTCAATCCCTCAAGCATAACATCCCTATGAATGTATAACTCCCGGGGTTTCATTAAGAAGAAATATTACAAGGACCCATACCAATTTGTATATTTTGTTTCTCTTCTTTCACATATATCAAAGAGAAAGTTTTCAAAGGTTGTTAAATATGATTGAATTATTAAACCGACTGACTGATGATAATGCTGTAGGATTTTCAGAGAAACTGAAATTGGCCTGAGGACAAGATATACAACCATTGTAGCAGAGGACAAAGTAACGGAACAAACATGAACATGGGCATGCCTTCAAACTGGGTAGCGTTTGAAGACTCTTTGGTATATTTAAGTTTCATTTTTAAATCTAAATAGTAATCTGAACATGAAATCCATGTTTGAAATAGACAACGTTTGAGGACTCTTTGGTAGATTTAAGTTGATTTGTAAATCTAAATAATAATGCTTAATGTGCAAAAATAGTTTGTTTACCCCACCTTATAAAATAGCTATGCTTACATGTCTATCTCTAAGGATCCCACCAAATAAATACCCAAGCCAACGATGACAAAGGTTATGCGTCAAACTAGATTGTGCTTATGAACCACATGTTGCTTCAATATGCATTCCAGAAACTGCTCATGTTTGAGGAGAACAAGAATGGGTTTCAGCTCATGTATCCTCCTCCCCTCTATATAATTATAGACTTTATCTTGAGACGGATGGTAACCATTGCTACCAAACTCAAAATTTCGAGGGTTGAATATCTCTAACGCATTTTTCTAGCTCTCCAACTAACTTCTGCCTCTTCTCGTAAAGATTAAATGGGGAGTTTTGTGCCTCATCTAGCTTCTGAGAAGATGACATAGCAATGAATACAAACTTGAATACCTATAAAGAAATAATGATGAACTGGTGGCATGGAGAACTGTGTTGAGGAAGTCTGTCGTGGCGTGTAGGATTCGAATTGCAGAGAGCGAATTTGATTCAAAATCCCTCGGTATTGAAGGAAGAAACAATAAAACAACAACAATGTCTAGTCGCGGCAAGGGTGGCAGGGGTTTGTGAAAAGGAGGAGCGAAGAGGCACAAGACGGTGTTGAGGGATAACATTCAGGGCATCACCAAGCCTGGCATCAGACATCTTTCCAGGAGAGGAGGCGTCAAGCGTATCATCAGACTCATCTACGAAGAGACCAGGGGAGTATTGAATACATAGATTATAGAAATCCGTTGTAGGGGAAGGATAAGGGTGATCATGCAAAGGCAGTGCAACAAGGCAGTTGAGGGAAGGATAAGGGCAAGGGTTTAGCAGGGCGATCGAGGGAGGTAAGTAAAAAATGAAATCAGAAAGAAGGAAAATATCTGCCAAGGTACTCTAATTACATTGACATGTGGCATGCTTTCAAAGGCCATGGACAAACAACAAAAACTGGGAGAAAACCTCTCAGTCAGGAGAGATACACCTTAGTCGGAATTTGAGTTTCATATGTTTCAAAGTGGTTTTGATCAATGTTTTTTTTATTGCAAATCCAAGAGGGTAAAAGCATGAAGCTGGGTAACACTTTTGCTTGTTTTATGACAAAAAAAACTGTATTTTCACAAGTTCTTCAACCTCTGGCATACAAAAGTATTTTTTTTATTTAGAATTTCACTTTACAGTAAAAACAAAACTTGTAAATAATTTTGTTATCTTTCCAATGACTATTTTTTAATTTTTTTTTATCAAGGTTTGATATGTCAATTTGACAATTGTTTAACAGTATGTTCGTTAAATATGAAATGAATGATAATGAGTTATTGTTTTCTAACAATGTATGCATTATTAAAATTATGTTTTTAAGAAATGAAATATCTGACAACAATCTACTGAGACTCTATTTTATTATGACTATAATTTTGAATCTATGGATAGATATTATAATTTCTAAATTTTTTTAAGTTGACCAAGTTGAAAGCGTTGCATATTTTAAACGTGTTTTTCTACAACATGTATCTATCTTAATTTTACTTAAAAGTAAAATCTAAAATACCCTTTTAGCCGAGAACATTTTAACAATTATAGATATAATTTTTCCATAATTTTTCGTTGTGTATTTTTAGACATATGGATTTTCCATTTCCTTAGAATCATAATCTCACCTAAAAATATTATGCAATGATTTTTTATAAAATTAAATAAAATTAGGTAAAAACAATGAAAATGAAAACAAATTATACCCAATGAGGAAGTAGATTCAATTTTTCAAAATGTTGGTATCAATTCTCAAACTAAAATATGAGTATTTGTAGGATTCCGCAACCTCCAAAGTTCAAGCAAGATGGAGGGAATTCTCAGGTCCATGTAAACAGTCTCATTCGCCGGTTTTTGGTAGAAAGAATCTTTGGTCAATTTTATTTTTTTTCGGACGAAAACACTTTTCGGCCGAAAAAATGTTTCGGCCGAAATATTCTTACCGGGGGAAAATAATTCATTCAAAAACATTATCAATTTTGATGGCAAATGAAAACAAATTATACCCAATGAAAGTAGATTCAATTTTTAAAATGTTGGTATCAATTCTCAAACTAAATTCTGAGTATTTGTAGGAGTCCGCTACCTCCAAAGATGAAGTAAGATGGAGAGAATTTGCAGTTTCCTGCAAGCAGTCCCATTTTCAAGTTTTCGGCCGAAATATTCTTTCGACCGAAACCTAGTTTTTAACGGAATCCGTTAAAAATAAACGTTTCGGCCGAAATATTCTTACCGCGGGAAAATAATTCATTCAAAAAACATTATACACGAATTTTGATGGCACCGTTAAATTTGACGTGAAAATTTTCGGCCGAAAAATATTTCGTCCGAAAGTAACAATTGTTCGGCCGAAAAATTGCCGCTAGAAATTTTGGAGACCCGATTGTCACGAAAGTGTTACCCAGCTTCATGATTTTACCCAAGATTCAGACATGGTGTAGGATGGCAGGCATAATATTGGAATCTTGTCGGTGTTTCTGTCTTGCAAAATAGAGACTGCAACTCATCAATAAGATCATTCTTGTATTTGTATTTTTTTCCATAGACAAATGAATATTTCTACGGCTCCATCTGTAAATGTTCTGGTATTAATCTTTTGTCTTTTCCAACGATGGATTTTCATTGTTGTGTATTGTTTTCAATAAAATTATTTGTAATATGTTTTGCAATTCTGTAACATCCCACTCTTGGGCGCATTGAGCGAACTTATTCTTTGAGGACACTTGTGTGCAAGTGATCCGGGTCTTTATACTATTGGTTGTTTTAATTATGATTATGAGATATGGTGTATTTGATGATATGTTATTTTGTTTTATTTACACCGACAGGTGCTATTGACTGGGTTCTCCTGAGTGTGCAGGACTTTGGACGTTACAGGATGTCGAGGCATCGATGAACTCCTTGGACTCCTGATCGATTCAGGGAGTGGATTGTTAGGGTTTGAATGTTGTTGATATTTTTCCTGAGATTAAACTTAAGGATCAAAGAGTAATGTCAAGGCATCAGGAATTTAAGAAATGTTTTAAAAGGTGATTTTTATTCCATTAATTATATAAGAATTAACCCTTAAATGAGATTAATAATTGAATAGGAAAGAGGTCGTGTTTTGTCGTCTGAGACGAGTAATAAAATCAAGTGATGCGAGAGAAAATTACAAAACTATTAAACAAAATGAGACATCAATGACAGATGAATCTTACCTCGTTCACAGTAGAAGAAAATGTAGAATGCACCCTTGAAAGGGTATAAGATACAATGACACAAGTAGCTTGTAGGTCTTGTATTTACTAATAGCGAATATAGAGGAAAAACTGTTTGCTTATCAAATAACCGATGAAACATGATTACAGTAGATGTTATACTAAATTGTAACCACTCGCTTATCAAGGAGTAACATAAAGTAAACTAGAGATATGGAATACAAAAGAAGCACATAACTCAAAATGCACAAAATTTGGAATCCATGTCTGCACTTGTATTAATACTCACAAAAGGATGAGTTTTATTAGTTACAATACAACAAGAATCATCCTTTGTTCGGTCTTAAAACTATGCATTTATACAAAATGATCTCAACCCTAGGCAGTTAAGATTCACATAATTCAAAACAATAAAAATTACAATATGTGAAATTTGAAACGCTTCGCTTCCATCTTTTCTATCTCTTTGTTTGCTGGCAGAGACATTTCTTCTTCCTGTACTCTAGCTCATAAAATAGGTGGTCTCTAATCATGACTTGTGCAAAAGGAGTACACACCTTGTATCATTTGTACCCAGACATGCTGGCTTTTCTTTGCTCAATGCATTGAACGCATCTACCCACTGACTGTACCACCAGCCTAAAAGGCTCTGTTGTATTATTGCCTCAAAAGTGTATAATTTCTTCTCTATTTGAGGTAGCCTATCTTCCACCCTCCTGGATTCTATAGTTATATACTGTAGTCGTAGACTGGGATTGACTATCCATTTATTTATCTGAGTATGGTCAACCTGTTTCAATTGCTGGATTTCGGCCCATGCTTCTTCCATACTTGTCTTGGAAGTGACTTGATGTTTTACAATATGAATTTGCCCCAGGGCTTCAGAGATACTGTCTACTTCCATGCCCAACGATTCATTTTCGAGTGAGGAACAAGCTTATTTGCAAGATTTCTTCACTTCCTTAGCTAATATGGTACTTTCAACTATATTAGCCTCCCAGGTTTTAAGTATTATGTCACCTCTAGTTTGTTCTGAAAGGGACAGTCTAGTGACATGAGCTACTTCCTCCTTTGATGAAGATAAGACGGCTTCTTGGAATGTGACTCTATCTGCAGTGGCCTCTTTCTCCCTTATGAAAATATTACTTAAATATTGTTTTGTCGACCAGTAATAGTTTTGAATACCTTCTATCTTAGTCAAAAGGTTTTGCTAGGTTGAATCCAGCTTATCGAGTACCTCTAATACTTGGGCTTGAAAATCTGATATTTCCACTACTACATTCTTGGTCAAGTTTAATTTATCTTGCAGGTGTTTGACCAACTCCTCTTGTTGAATGGAAAACTCTTTTCTTTCCTGCGAATTTTTATGCATCTCATCTAGGTTGATCTTAAGTTGTTGAATCTCCTACCTATATTGGTCTCTAATCTTCTCAAAATCTTTATTCATCTCTCTTCTGACACTCTGCTCCAGAGTCTTTATTTGGCTTTGCAACTGGCTCACCAACAGATCCTTCTGCTTCAATCGTTCCTTTAGGTTCCCAACTGAGTATCGGTTTGTTGTGGCAAAAGATCCCAATGAGCCTGCCACTTCCATGGAGAACTATGCTTCTTCTAAGGCATGACCATCGTATACTACTATGTGTCTCTTGGAAGTCACACCCTCACTTTGATGAGTTTCTCTTTTCACAACAACTCTCATCTTTTTGTTGAAGAAGATGTTGGAAGAGGGTATCTCTTCCATCAAAACATGCGTAAGGTCTTATATGAATACCACTTTGGCATTCAGATTCCCTCTACTAGACTGTAAAGGTGTGACAGAATGGAAAAGGTTGCCTATATCGGTCAATGGTCATTGCCGGTTGCGTCAGTGGCTGATTTGCCTGGTGTAGACGGTGTTTTTTCTTTTACTTTTTTAATCAAGGCCTTAGCTTGAGTTTTAGTCTGATCATCTGGTGGGTTTGTCAATGCAGTGTCCCGTTCCTGAGTCACAACCTCATTTTTTTCCAAATGTTCTTGAGCATCTTGTCCACTGCATCTCCCTTCTTTTTAAATCTGAGTCTCAACTTTTTGTGTAGCTAGAGGTGTTGGGATTCCTCCCTGCAAGACTTTAGGAAGGTCATTCCTTCGGTGCCTTTGAAAATTATGAAACTCTACCAATTTTTCTGGAGCCAGAGTTTGGGCTCGACTCAAGACTTCCTGATAGGATCTTACCCCTCATAATATTTCATCATGTGCAGAATATTCATGCTCGTATATTTTTAAATTGGAAAGATCCATGTGATTTCCCATGATCCTCTGAGGATCATGCTTCTTGAATTCAATATTGACTAGCTTGATGTCTTCCAGGGCGGATGCCTCTACTTTCAAGTGGCTGAAATATAACAATGTGAACCTACCAATCTACAAGGGAAAGGCGGGCCATACCTTTTTTTTCACTTCTTTTATTTCCTTACTGATCGCCCCAAGCACAGTTTGATGTTCTACTTCGCGGCACACCAATTGATCTGGTAGAAACTTCGGCAAGGCATGTGGAGGAACAGAACAAGCAAAAACCCTAATGTAAGAGAAGTTCTCTTCAATATACCAATCCTTTATCTTCCCCAGGTTTGACACTATTTTGTCAGAAATCCTAGGGGGTGGGCATCCATATATGGAAATATGCATCGACACCATCACATAATTGCAGATTTCATAGAAGAAATCTCTCGCTTTATCCTCCAATAGCTTCGAATGATGAAAATGTATCATCTCAACACTGGTTGGAGTCCCGCTCCAGCCCATCAAAGGAAATGGTGTCATAAAACAAACGACATCTGTGATGTATGCCGACATGAAAAATGGGGCAGGTTTCCCCTTGGCTCTCAATGAATGATATTTTGTGATCTCCCTAACCAAATTGTCGAATAACATCTTGGCCCAATCGAAGGAATACCCATCTGACACTATATGCATACTTGGTACCCATGGTAGGAAGAAATGGCCAGTATTTTCCTTCTCGTAAAGTATACACATCATCATGGCTATATACATCATGTGAGTCTCTAAAGAGGCAACAGCATATGTGCCACGGCTGTCTTCTCTAAACTTCTCGAGATGGGAGCACCACTCTTTGATCAAATCAGGTAAGTTTCTACCATATTGTGTGCATTCCTTTCCGTCGAAGTCCATTAATAAAGTGGCATTATACATGTAGTTGGGGACCGGGGATAGTTTGTGCATCACCTAGAAATGTTCAGGCCGAAAAGACCCAACCGTGACTTTTTACGAATTGTAGATGGTTCTAGTTGAGAGGTCGACATTCTCTAGTGCCCAACCAATCATATCATTATAAGGCATGAGCCTGGGTCACATAGTTATTTTATGTATCTCTAATTGAGTGACAGTTTTATATTTTGTAGCCTGGGTCTCAGTCTCCTCGTCGCCTTAATCATCTAGGTAGTTGATCAATTCCTACTCTAGAATATCAAATACCTGCATCCAGTTTTTCATGGTGTTTGGCTTCTAGGCGAAGTGTCTGAAATGATGTTTGTGTTTGGGTTAGAGCTTTCACTAGACGCTTTAGCTTCTTTCCATGGAGCCATGGTATCACGATATCAGCACTTTGTTTCATGTCATAGGAAATGCACAACTTCTTATCTCGAAAACTTGTTGTTTTGTGAAAACAAAAGATGAAATTCAAACTTCAATATCTTTTTTCCCTTAATTTCATTGATTTCATAAATATCTCTACGGACGAAGTATTAACTTTCCTTAATGAAAAAGATTTAGGCGGTGGTCCAAGATCTTATTTTGAATGATCACCATAGATTGATTATTAATGTCATTAATTTCTGGTGGTTCGTGATTAGAAGTTTGGCAAACAACACTTGAATTTTCCTGAGTTATGATTCAGCGAAAAATTAATCATGAGGTAATCCTCATTAATGCGTCAGTTAATCACACTTATTGTTAAGTGTATTTCATAATTTCGAACCTTGGGATATCTTATAGTAGTTCAAGACATGACTTCTAAAACGCGAAATCGCAAAGTGATTAATTAATTTTAATCATGTTTAACCCTTTAAATAATCGTGTTTAACCTCAAGTTTATCGGTGTTTCAGACTTCGAGATATTGAAAATCACTCAAGACAAGATATCTTAAATGCGAAATCGTGAAGTGAATAATTAATTTAAATCATTTTTAATCATTAATTAACCTGGCTTAATGCTTAAGACATTTCGGGAGTTTGAGCTTCGTGAATTGGGAATATGATATGTTGAAAATGCCCAGAATCTGAATCATGAAACTATTAATTGATTTTCTAACTGATTTACAGTCTCTTTTTAGGTATTTATCACTTCATGTATTTGGTCAATTAAATTCACTTAAAATCCCGACAGGTCACCTTCCGAAAAGACCCGACAGATATTAGGAGGTTGTTGGTTATCTATTCTTCTTCCCTTACCTTCTGAGTTATTTACCCAGGGTTCATGTCTTTCGGGTTTCCAACAAACCCTCTAAAACTATCGGCCCTCCTGGTAAACCAGAAGGAAACACAGTACATAGAGTGCACTGCACAACCTCACCCGAGATAGCTTTAAATGGGTGGTTTTAAAACTCAGGTGTTTACAGCCTAGGAGTGAGTATGAGATAGGGGTTTATTATTGAGAGACATGTACTACAAATTGTGATTGCAATCTACTATCACTCACGGGTGCGCATTTATTTTCCACAGTTTATTTCCCGAACAGCACAATTGTATTTCATGACAATGTATTAACTCATTCATTAAGCATAACAAGTAACTATTGAAAGAAAACAAAGATATACATGCATTCATCATATTACGCATATATTACTATGGTTCACCCCCTCCTAGGCTACGTCCACAAAGATTTGTCTCTAGGCTCTTTTATTATGGTAGTTATGCATCTTCGACGTCGTGTGCTTACAATTCTCCTCATATGGGTAAGATTTGTATGAGGCGAACTAGATCGCACCAGGCTCCCCAGCCTGCGATCTAATCCTCGAATCTTCCTCCTCTCCTCTGTTCTTAGCTCAACCGTCTATAAAAATGTTTCGTAACAGTATTACATAATGCATCCACTCGTACATAACTATGATGAAATACTACAAAAGATGAACCAACACAAAAGCGAACGAACTTCTATATGATACATGTGTATCTATATTTATATATATGGGGCTCTTCAACCATTTACAATGTATTACCAAAACCCTAACCCTATCGATGTTAGGTCTTCCTCCCATGAGCGTGTGTTTTTATTCCTCCAGATGTCTCTTTCCTTGTGCATGCTTTCTTGCATGCGTGCGTGTTGTTCTTCCTCCAGCTATTACTTCAGGTTATGCATGATTTCTTTCCCCCAATCATCCTTCTTTCCAATTTGGCCTAGTGCCAACAGGCCCCCAACACTGACATGTGACTCGTCTCGAGTCACCTAATCCTTCTGAGCTTCCTCGATCTCCTTGGTGATCGTCTAGAACTTTTCCTTGAGTTATGTTGCTTTTATCAGTGTCTGCATGGTTTTTTCCTTGATGGTGTCCACTACCTGAACTGCCACTTCATCACTTAGCAATCCTGCACATTCAACCTGAGTCTGTGCTATCTATGTTTCATCTCCTTCTACCTGTGCAAGTTCTTCTGCTACCTATTCCTGTAATATCTTTATTTGACCCTGACGTTCATGTTTCTGCATTTGCATAGTGATAAGTTTTGCCTGCATCTTATTCATCTCTTGCGTCCCTTTGACTCATTCTGGGATTGGTATCGTATTTTTCCTCTGTTTGAGTTCTTGGATCGCTGCATTGATCCTTTCCTCTTCCTTGTCCCAATGTTGGACCTGTGGATCCTCCTCCAACCTTGTCCAAAGTTGCGCTGCTTTATCGAACAATTCAGCTGATGTACTAACTTGTTGTTCTATCTCCTGCAACTACGTTGTTGCTTCCTGCTTCCTTTGCTCCTTCACTGTTGGTGGAGTGGTTGGTGTGAGTTGTTCTCAGATATTCTTGATCTCCTTCTAATATTGCTCGATAGCCTGCTCAATCTGATCGATCTTTTCTACTACTAGGAGTTCATTTCCTTGCACGGTGCTTGGGAGTTTCTCAAAAATTCCTCCCACTCTTCGTTACAGTTCGTTCCTGCATTATTTTTCCTTCTGATTTTCAAGCTTGGTCTGCTCACAAACTTTTTCCAGTGCCTCCCGCTTCTTTGTTACTTGTTGAAGCTCGACTAAGTTTCTGTGTGCACAAGACAGTACCTCGTGGTCGACGCTCACCTGTAGCTTGTGTAGTACCCTTGATGGCATTGGCGTTAAGACCAATTAGATGTGATCTAAATCCTTCAAGGGTGTCTACCCCACGATTTCATCCATGCGCAACATGTTAGGTTTGATGTAAATAATTGTGTTTGCATGTGGCATGGAGTGTACTGGGTATCATTCTTCTACCTCCACTCTTTCGTTTGTATTTAGTGTTGATAGCTCTATTCCTTTGTTGTTGCTTGCTATCTATACTTCCATGAATTTCTTGAGGAACTGTCCCATTTCTGCCAGCTCTTTTTGTAGTTTATCTGTGTGATGTGCTGCATGATCAAAGTCTTCTTCTAGACAATACTCAACCATTCTGGTGATCATTTCCCCATCGTCCTCCATGATCGTATAGTCTAGCGATGCTCGGTGCACCTTTGATTTCTTGCTCGTGCCTCCTACCTGCGCGACTGGTCTCTTATTTCCCCTTGGTTTCTGTGTGATGGGATTTGGGGTGATATCCTATGCTCCCTCAGCCTATTTTTGTTGTCCATTGGTTAGCTGTGTAGTCTCCTTCTTCGCCTTCTAGGTCCCTATCTGTTTTGACCCTTCATCTTCCTGAGTCGACTTGCTTTGGCCCATCCTCGGTTTCTTGGGCACTGGGATTTTTGGGGGTTGTGTTTCTGCCTACGCTACCTCTCCTTCTGTTGTTCTTTCCAGTACTTCCCGGGTAATGGATACGATCCTCCATTCATCAGGTCATTTGCTAATGACCATGTCAATATCACCCTCTGTTATGCAGAAGTGCATGTATAGCCATTGTTTATATGGATCCTTCTTTGGTTGTATCCACATTGTTTGGTGTGTGGCCCATAAGTTGGTGATGTCTGCATATCGCGTGATAGCCTCTGGTATTATTCTCCATGATCGGCTAATAGCTTCCTGTATGTCCTATAGGTCTGATTCGAATATGATTTTGTTCTTCCTCTTATGCCTGGCCTGTGGCCCGGATCTCAGTAATAGGTATCTTGCTCCTGCTAGCTATGGTATAGTACAAAAACTTACATACCCTAGTTCTCGCCATCCCATGAAGGCTATTAGGGTGATCATCCATGAGTAATGGAACTTTGTGCCTAGGTCCTATGCATCCTTACATTCCTCTTGAAATAAGTTCAATAAATATGGCACCCAACTCATTGAGGTGCCTTCTGTGCACTGAGTTGCAACTGCAATGACTCTTGTTGGTACTTCATCTTTACGGCATTTTCTGAGAAATTTGTAGGCTAAGATCTTTGCACCCAATTGTTTAGTTGTGTTTTTTATTCATTTGATCATTGTTGTGCCTCTTTCATCACCTTAGTGAGCAAAATAGAGGTGCTTGCAATCTTAGTTGGGTTTTCTAAGCAGGACAGCTGCAAGGAAAAGGGTTAGAAAAAGAAATATAAAACAACAACTAAGAATTAAACTAAGAAATAAAACAACAACTAAATTAATAAACATAGGGACATAAGGACAAAAGAAACAATGAGACCCATGCCACCAATGATAAGGTTGATATTAGTGAAAGAAAACACTGAGAAGCAAGAGGACTATGAGTCCCTTCTTCCTCCAAGGGAGGGCTATTGGACCCCCACAAATAAGCTCTTCTTACAACTTTGAAAATGAAAATGAAAATGGTGAAAGAATTCTTTGCTAATCCACTCAAGGGGTGAGATGGATTGTCCAATGCAATGATGCAAGTATACTCTTGGCAAGGATAGAAGATTTCTCAAGAGAATAATGACAGCATAACTTTGTTATGAATTCCTTGAAAAATGAAGTATATCCATGGCCTTTTTATAGCATTCCTTTGAGGTATTTTCCAACTAGTTTGTAGTGTGTAAAGAGGCTAATTAGGGCATTTCTAGGTCTTTGACTAGCCACCCAGTCGAATCCAGTCCAAATTTGAGTGTCAAATCAACTTGGAAGCTGAACCAGAAGTGGGTGGGAGGCCAACCACTCTCATAAATGCATCGTTTCTTAGGTGTGCAGCTTTTTGTGACAACAGTCGTGCATCGTGCGCATGTGCGCGATTTCTGCTTTCCTATTTTGCACATGTGCGTGCGCGCCTAGTGTCTTTATAGCGCCCTTTAATTTTTGCACTAGTTGTATAGTTTTGACCCTTTGGGAATGCTTTTGTGTTAATTTGGATCCATGGATGACCTCATAATTGTTTGACGATGCTAAATTCTTGTAACCATTTGTAGACAAAATTTCAGTGATAACAGATGCCCCCTGATGGATGAGGTTAGGAGCATATGTATAGCCAAAATCCATCAATGTTTCTTCTAATGAGAGTGTTGTTGTAAGAGAGAGAAATAGTGGGATTGTCAAGAGTGCCCCGTTGGAGGGAGAAAGGAACCCATAGAACCCAACCTTCCATAAGGTGTGTAAAAATAAACTGTGTACAACCGAGGTGGGCATGCCCCATGCTTGTGTCATGTAACTCAAAAAAGAAATGAAGTGTTGATGTAGAGAACTGCAGAACCCTCGGGGGAAGTCATGATAAAGGTAGAAGACAATTCTGTAGAGGAACATACTCTGAACAGTAGGTAGCGAGATCTGTAAGAAGTATCACAAATTTTGTAGGTATTGATAGCCCAGCCAGGTTCAGAGGTCTTCGGAAAATATAAGAAATAACTGCAATAGTCGCAAAGTAAGACCCACCGTAACATGATAAAGTGTTGATGTCAAATGTTATGGGGGTCAACGATAGTAGGGAATAATTGTGGTTCTCCCTATGTCATCCAAGAGCTCTCATTAGTAAGGTAATGAGAGTCAAGATACTGTCGCCCTTCTGGAAAACTATGCTGATGTTGACAAAAGGGGGACGCGACTCCCAGAAGCAAAGGGCTTCGTGAAAGCTACTAGGTGAGTTGAGGAATTTGGAAGAGGTACATGGAAAAAGTCGAGATGTAGGAAGACTCAAGACTACCCTTGGTTGGGGTATATGTGAGGTAAAAGTGGTTGCAACCGTTCAATGAGGTCGAGTGTCAGGGGGACAACAAGACAGGGGATAAGTTGTGCCAGAGGTGGGACAAAGTGAACAAACTCAGAGGGCAGAGGTAAGTGGCCTATGGGATACTCTGAATATATGGATGATGTCGTCAAGGGTATATGATAAGTAGTGCCCCAACCAAGGGTGACATGGGTTGCTTTGGCCAAAAAGGGGAGAAGGTCGCCAAAGGTGATGATGAAAAAGGTAATGTAAATGCTGGAAACAAAGGTGTTTGTATAATAAATAAAGAATACTTTGGGATAAGTGTACAAATATAGAAACGGGTGCCCCAATGTAAGTTGGTTGGCCCGGGTAGGGTACAATGTGCTTGGAGAACTGGTAGAGGGTGGGGGGCCCATGGGTGGGTTTCTGTATGAGGTAGGTGAAATGAAGGGAAATTTTGCAGACGAGCAAACTGATTATGGATGAAATGGAGGGTTCATGATACTACAGAGGTGCAGTAAAAAATAGAACCTTGAAGAGAGAACCTGGGAGCCCGTTGGGAAAGATAGCAAAATGAGGAGAAGGAGTATGTGGTCGATTTGCGACATGATGTAAGACTATCAGGACTCACATCCCTAAAGGGATTTGAAAAAATAGCATGAGTGTCAAAGGCGCAAAAAGGGTTCTATGAATGGGACAAATCATGTGGGTAAGAGTGCTTCCGGGTGACAGTACCGAAGATGCAAATGGAGGTGTTGGTACTGCAAAGATGGATATGGGGATCCTAGAGGCAAATGTCAAAGGGTGTGACTGGAGATGCAAGTGAGATTTAGAGGGAATGACTACATGCCAGTGCTGAGTATATACCTGAAGGGGTTGTGTTGATGTATGATGACCAAGTACCTACACACATGACAACCAAATACCCGACGTGAACAATATCTGAAGAGAATCGAACATACTAGCATTTATTTGATAATTTTTTAATATGCGCATGCGTACCTGGTTGGGGTATGAAAAAAAATAGTGTCCCAGGGCCTCAAGATGAAAAGAGGCCCAGGGACTGTCATGATGTAGATGACGAGATGCTAATCCCATGGCTGAAGATGGATCGAGAAATGGACACCTGGAGCTCCCGGAATNTTGGAAAAAAGGCCTATATATAGTTGTAGGGCCCACATTGCCACCTCATTTGTACTTGCTGCTATAGTGACTGGATGAGAAGTATTCAGAGGATATTTGGAGATTCCGAGAGAATGAGGCATCCAATCGAGGACCATCGAGCTTTAGGTTAGTAGTCTGATCATCCTGCATAGAAGTAGGGTTTCCATTTTTGGATAGGGGTTGTACGGAGGGCCATACAGGGGGTTTTATGGGTGTGGGCCACCATGTGCGTGGGCGATCCGGAAGTATGTGTGCACAAGTGCGCGCCTGCCCACTGGATAGGCGTGCATGGGGATGCCTGTAAGGGGGACAAAGGCGTGTACTATGTGCGTGCTTGTTGGCTGCACAGTCGCACAGGTGTGTGCGGCTATGTATTTGGACAGGCGCACTTTAATACGCACCTGTGTTCATGACAGAGGAACATGAAGGCACCCCTGTATGCTAAGCATGGGCACACTTGTGCCTGCCTGAAGGATGGACAGGCGTGCCTGAGTGCATGCCTGTGGAGTGGATAGGTGCACATACATGTGCACCTGTGGAGTGAACAGGCGTGCATGTGTGTGTGTTTGTGGGTTAAACAGCCGTGCCTTGGAGGCAAGGTTGACAGGTGTAAAACTTATCTTTCTAATGTTGTTTATGGTCCATTTGGATAACCTAGGACTGTTTTATGTGGTTGCAGGTGATCATTGTGCATGATGCCGGTTGGTTGGCGAGACCAGGATTGGTCCCAACTAAGAGACGTCGTGTCTATTGAGGAGTTGGGGGTACGTGCGACTTTGGCAGCCTATGGGTTGTTGAAGTTCTTTGATTGCCCATTGATACAGGCACAGGAGTATCTACTGCAATTCCTTATCCAGATGTGGAGTCCGGACCTGCATTGTTTCATAGTGCGGGGAGAGCATATTGCCTTCACTGCGGTGGAGGACATATATTTTTTGACTAGGCTCCCGTTTCGAGGAACGCCCCTACTGGTGGAGCCGGTTCTACCCAGGGATGTGGTGCTAGTGACAGTGGGCCGGAGGTTCTATTCGGGGGTGAACTTTATGTCGGGCACTATCATGAGCATTGGGGCAATGGATGCTCTAGTGCATCATTGTATAGCAGTGATGATTGTGAGAGTGTATGGGTCTCTTGCAATGCAGCGGATAAGTGGTGGTCAGTTGTGTGTGATGGAGAGGGTACTGGCCAGTGAGCACTTCACCTGGGGGCTTACGCTGCATGCTAGGATGGTAGGGCAGCTAGACCACTATCAACCCATGGATATAGGAGAGTTTGCCTTTGGGTCCATCCTAGTGGCCTGGCTTTTGGAGAGGGTGCCTATGTTGTGCCCTAGGATTTTATTGGGTGTGTCTGGGGCACAAGATCCATGACTAAAGCGATGGTCAACTTTTTTTCTTTGCCATGGTGGTGGCGAGGGTGGCCACTTCTTTACTGCTGAGGTCGCACAGGTGTGGTGACACATGCCACATGTGATTTTGCAGTTCCCATATGCTGGTGTTGACTTCTGGGAGGATCCAGACATGGTGTTACCTCCTAGGGAGGTTTTTTATCACCGAGGTATGTTTTTGAGTTATATATATATGTTTTTTGAGATAGCATGACATATGTATATGATATAGATGATAATATTATCTATTGTTTGTTTGTATGTGCATATTTGACACCTCACGGGCACGAGGTTGAGTTGCGGAGAGCGTCGGCTCGTCAGGATCCGGAAAGACCGTCGCAAGGAGGGTCGCGGGTAGCAGAGAGACGTCGACGTGAGGATGTCGGGGCGAGACCAGATGATCCTGAGAGAGCAGTGAGGAGACGCCGATTTGATGACCCAAGGGCTGGGCCATCACATGCTCTTCCGGCGGATGTCGGAGCAGATTTTGAGGAAATTCACCGCCACCTGGAGGCGGTGTTATAGGGCGTTCCTGAGGGCATGTGGTCACGTATCCAGGATGAGGGTATCCTATAGTAGTGTGTGGGGATTCCGCTGCCATGGCAGGCTATGGTATGATGGGAAGTAGTAGAAGATGTTGCTATGACTGGACAATTACCTCCTAGTCAGGAGGGACCAGTAGTGGGTGGGGGACCACCGCTTGACGGAGGGGCAGGAGGTAGTGCTCTAGAGGCACCTTGAGTGGTGCTCTATGTATTTTTGTATTTTTGTATATAGGTTGGTGAGCCCATTTTGTACCGAGGTGCTTCACTGGCCTGCAGATACTTGTATTTTTGTATGTAAACATTTGGATGGCACTGTGGACCGTTTTATATATACATGAGTATACATTTTGAGATCTATGTGGTCTTTACATGTGTTTTGTTAATGTGTTGATGATGTCTAATCTATATATGCTGTGACAGGTTGTTGATATGTTTATGTATGTGTAGAGGTATCTTGATGTGATATATCCCATTCTAACACAATATTAGCTAAGTTATCTGTAATTTGATTCAATTGTCTTGGAATCCATGTAAATGTAATGGAATCGAAATGTCGAGATAAAAGTCTAACCTGTAGGTATTTGCGAAAGAGGCAAGGATCATGTACGCAGTACACATTGTTGAGCTGGAGAACGACGAGTTGAGAGTTGAGAAAGACGCTAAGGTGATGAATACGATGATGTTGGGCATCGGCCAGGAGGCCAATGACGGCAGTATATTCGGCTTGGTTGTTGGTCACTGAACCCAAACATATGATGCTCGAATGGAGCATTTCATGTCAGGGGGTGTAGAGAGCCCAAGCAGCCGAAGCGAGATTTTGTGTCCAACGACTGGCGCCATCGGCATAACCGATGTGGTAGGCCGGTGGAGGAAGCATCTGTCAATAGCACAAATGATAGTTTAGACGTGAGGGATGGAAAAAAGATTAAAAAACACTATAAAATAAATAACCTAAAGTAGAATGACTACGTTTAAGCATAAAATTTCTTTAAGTATAACCCGTTGACGGGTTCTTTAAGAGAGAGGCCTTCAGGAGAGGCCAGGATGTATGCACCTTTGGTGAGGCAATTTTGGATGATGTAGGGGCCATGCCATAGTGACTTGAATTTTCCATGACCAAAGGTATCATGAGAGATATCATAAGCAAGGATGAGGTCACCTTCGTGAAATGAGCGAAGGTTGACATGTCGATCAAAGGTGGCCTTTGATCCTTTTTTAGCTGC
The DNA here is from genome assembly GCA_010110895.2 of Picea sitchensis. Taxonomy (NCBI): domain Eukaryota; kingdom Viridiplantae; phylum Streptophyta; class Pinopsida; order Pinales; family Pinaceae; genus Picea; species Picea sitchensis. The sequence continues at coordinate 17,908 of SNQJ01S0062269.1, forward strand.
CTCATTGTTCTATAATGAAGATCGACGATCTTCATCCAGGGACTCTAAGTTCATGAAGCGCTACTCCATTGGAGCAGTGTTGGGTAATAGCTCAATTACGGTGCATAAGGTGGGAATTTCGCACTCGATGGGAAGAGTGGCCTCCACCCCATGGACTAGATGAAATGGTGTGAAACCAGTAGTTNCATAGCATGGAAAATAACATATGATGCCAATTGGTCTTATGTTTATTAACCGTGCGCTGTAGCATGGTCTTGAGGACCTTGTTAACTTCTTCGACCTGTCCGTTAGACTGAGGGTAATATGGTGAGGCAAACTCGTGGGAGAATCCTAACCAAGATGAGAGGTAGACGAAGATCTCATTCTCGAAGTGTTTCTGGTGATGGGAAACTAGTTGGAGTGGTACTCTAAAGCGAGACATGACATCGTTAAAGAAAAAACGCGTTGCGGTGTCAGCGGTATTGTTGAAGGTGGGCATAGCTAAGGTTGCTATGAACATAAAGACAACAACTAAGAAATATAAAACAACAACTAAATTAATAAACATAGGGACATAAGGACAAAAGAAACAATGAGACCCATGCCACCAATGATAAGGCCGATATTAGTGAAAGAAAACATCGAGAATTAAGAGGACTATGAGTCCCTTCTTCCTCCAAGGGAGGCCTCTTGGACCCCCACAAATAAGCTCTTCTTACAACTTTGAAAATGAAAATGAAAATGGTGAAAGAATTCTTTGCTAATCCACTCAAGGGGTGAAATGGATAGTCCAATGCAATGATGCAAATATACTCTTGGCAAGGATAGAATATTCCTCAAGAGAATAATGGCAGCATAACTTTTCTATGAATTCCTTGAAAAATGAAGTGTATCCATGGCCTTTTTATAGAATTCCTTTGAGGTATTGTCCAACTAGTTTGTAGTGTGTAAAGAGGCTAATTAGAGCATTTCTAGGTCTTTGACCAGCCACCCAGTCGAATCCAGTCTAGATTTGAGTGTCAAATCAACTTGGAAGCTGAACTGGAAGTGGGTGGGAGGCTGACCGCTCTCATAAATGTGTTGTTTCTCAGGTGTGCGGCTTTTTGCAACAACAGTCGTGCATCGTGCGCATGTGTGCGATTTCTACGTTCCTGTTTTGTGCATGTGCACGCGTGCCCAGTGTCTTTATAGAGCCCTTTAATTTTTTCACTAGTTGTATAGTTTTGACACTTTGGGAATGCTTTTGTGTTAATTTGGATCCATGGATGACCTCATAACTGTTTAACGATGCTGAATTCTTGTAACCATTTGCGGATGAAATTTCAGTGATAACAATCATGATGCCTCTCGTTCCCCTGGAAATGCCATATTTCTTCTTCATTTTCTCTGCCATCACTTTCTCACTGGATTTATCGTCCAAAATTAACGCGTGATCCATACCTCGGATTGGTAATCCTATTATTTGCACAATAATATCAATAGTTATGGGGACGGGTTTGTCCATCCATATATCCCCTCCATGTGTGATTGCTAACATCTGCTTGACGCATGTTGTCACGTACTGACATCTGCCAAAATTTGGTAGCTTTAGGAAACCTAATATTTATGTTCTCTCCAGCCTAGCTACCCACTAGTGTGGCTAGTTGATTGTTTCTCTAAGTCGAGTTATTCCTATGGTCTGTATAAAGACCCTCTGCGCAAGTTTTGGGAACATGGTTTCATCTGATATGTCATGGTCAGAATACTTGAGCTTCCAGACATGACCCAGTAGTTCTGGTTCTACTTGTACTCCAGTTGCTATGTGTGGTAGAACAATTTATACTGCAGGTTTCTTGTGGGGTGAGCTCGGTATCTGAACTTTGTCTTCCTGCTGCGATGGTTGGTTCAAAGTTCCAACAACTTCCGATTTTTCCCCTGTTGGCCATTCTAGCCAAGTCAAGTCATTTGCAGTGGTCCCCTCTGCTGGTTGACCTGAGATGGTCATTGGTGACTCGTCTAGTTGCACTGTTGCTCCTAGATTTTGTGTCATGTCGTTAACTTCCAGGGATTCTTCGGTGCTTTATGGTTGCACTTCCTGTTGGGTTTTCGCTTCCTCATTCTGAGGTGCCTGTGTCGTTGCTGGCGTATCCACTTTCATGGCCTCTGGTTGTGGCTGCTAAATCTCTTCCAGTATCAATGTAGGGTTCACCGGTAGTGTCTCTGGAGATGGTATCTCATCGATGTCGATGATATTCGGCTTCTCTTGTTCATTCTCTTCCAGTGATCCTCTTGACCTAGTTTAAACCCTGGTTGGTGTTGTAACATATTTTGGAAATTGCTCTACTCAGTATTTTCATCCCAAATGTGTTTGAGGATCACATCTTATTTCCAAATTATCTATAACTTGCATCAGATTTGTTGAAGGACTTCTAGGGCCTTTTGGAAAGAAAGTTTGTGTTCTGAGGTCTCTCACTGTAAGTATGACATCTCTATTTTAAATGTGGCACAATAACACTTGCAATATGCAGATGCTTCTAATATGTCATTCTTTCCACAAAGGCAAACAATGGTGTAGAATTTATTTCTACCAGTTTCAACCACAAAGATTTGAATGAGGAAAGGCTCATGACTACTTCATCCAGTTGTTTTTGGAATCTTTGAACTTTTCCTCCGCTACCTCTTGAGCTTTGGCCAAGTGTTCTTTACTGTTGGAGGATCTATTTCTATTGGTAGTAGAGGATTTTATTTCAGAGCATTTGAACCTGTTAAACAAACAAAAAGGAAATTTACAATATCAAGAAATGCCAATCAAAAAATTTGTAAAGCAAGGTAGGGATTTTGATCTTCACTATTTGTACAAGGAAGTGAGTGTGCGTGGTAGGCTGCAAATGGTTATTAAAGAAAGAAAATGAAAGGAGATAGCCTCAGCACTTGACTTTCCTCCAACAACAACAACTGCTTCATTTGTTTTATGCAAGTTCTACAGTAGTTTTCAAGGATGATTTTAGGGGCTAAATTTTGCTCATGGGCTAATTTTCCATGGTTTTTCCAAAAATGAGATTTGCTATTTTAAAAATTATTCGCCCAAATTCTATAGGATAAAATTATTTTACCTTAAAAATCACCAAAATTTTATAAAAACTATATAAAATCCTTAGAAACTTGAATATTTTTACAAAAATATCGCCAATCATTTATAGTTGGCATATGAAGGATTAGTAATATTCGCCAAGCTTTCTACATTTTAAAATAAATTTACATCCTTAAAATCATCCCTGGTAGTTTTCTTCACCACTACGAGCAAGTATATCTATTTGGAGTTAAAGGACACCTGGTTCCACTTCCAGCTCCCCCAGCAAATCCATATCCAGCTGCTCATTTTTCAGATGTTGAGCATATGCAATTAGCTTCTGAAGATCCTGAACCGGAGATGAGGAAGTGGAAAATAGATTTTGTTCAAGTACTGGGAGTGGACCCTGCATCATCAATTGGGAGCAGTGTGCTAGGGCCTATTAATGGTAAATTTGAGCATAGTTATGTTGTTACTCTGACGGTTGGTTTGTTGTACCATACACCTCCTATTGGTGCCAGACCACGTGGTGCATCTGTATTAACCTTTATGAATAGCATCATAACTGGCGAGAATCAAATCGGTCGTCGACATAAGAGGAAAAAAATGTCAAAGGATCCAAATGCACCAATACCTTTTTCTTTGCCGAACAGCAAGCCAAGTTGAAATCAACAGAACTCGATGAAGAAACTATTGAGAACCTTGAGGATCTAATGGAGCAGGACTATGCATTAGTTCCAAACGTCGTGTCATGGTTTATTGGAGAGGCTTGTCAACTGGATGACTTGGAGGATGCGGACGAAGGTGAATTCCATGAAAGGCAGCATTGTTTAAAGACGTGGACCGGCTCCTGAGTGCAAACAGTAAATAAATCACTAAATGAATTACAACACATTCCGCATGCACGAAACACCACAAAAAGCACCAATCTCGCCATTTCGGGATTTTGACCATCGTTTTGACATTATGCTTCTTCCTCCGAAAGTCCGAAAGCCGAATTCTTGGTTCCATCATTGCACCGACGGAGAGGGCTTTGTGTTGATGCAGCGGCTTGAGGGGTTTTGAGAATGACGAACTATTGTAGCAGCGCAGTCCCTACATATATGGTTGAATCCCTTGAAGCTATTAACACGAACTGTGAGGAAGTCGAATCCAATCTCAGAGAAGTATTGGCGGCTTGTGATCCCGATGTCTTGGCTGAATTATCCCCTATAGATCGTGCTTACACATTTCTCATTTTGGCCAAGGCAGTTGTGACATTATTCACTTTTAAGGTGCAACGGGGAATCTCCAGACGAGCATAATGTAAAGAGTGAGCTGGAGAGATTGGATTTGTATACTAACATGATAGAATATTATATCGACAGGAGTACAGCACGTCCTACGACAACCTTAAATGCACAAGCAGCAACTCAGTTTATTGAGCATTCATTACCCGATCTTACAACAGAGTAAAGGCATGATATGAGGGATATAAGTAGAGGAATGGGACCTGATCGTAAGTCATGAGAAGATCATGGTAAAAAGAAGAAAAGAAAACATGATTTAGCTAAAAAGCAGTCTGTTGTTGCAGCAACAGCATCTTTTTTGGCAGAAGCACAAAAGGAGCTCTTGGGTGCAGAAGCTTTCTACGAAATATTTAAATGTATCATTTTAAATCAAACAAAGCGAGATGTTGATTGTTTGTCAATGGAGCTGGGTTGGGTCTTTTCCTGTGAATTTTTGCATGGTGATATTTCACTAAATCAGCAAAAGAAGACTCTTGCTGGCTTTCACGTGTTGATTGCTACTGATGTAGTTGTTTGTGGTCTTGATATTCCTAATATTGATCCGGTTATTCATTATGAACTCCCGACAACTTCAGAGATTTTTGGGCATGGAGGTGAATCAAATACATAGATTGTTATAAACAGTTCAGAAATTAGGATTTTGTTTGTGCTTTAAAAATTAGTTCGGATTACTGTTATGATTAGTTAAAGACGGTTGAAGTTAGTTCATTTTTTGTTAGGTATCCTATGACGCGGATTCAACCTCCTTGAGAGAGGGAATTTATATAGAAGTTCATCCATTGTAATGTAGGGGGGGCCTGGGGGGAAACCTCTTTTGGAGAGAGATCCTTTTGAACGCCGAGTTATTTTGAAAGCCCAGAATGAAGTTATACAGAGTGACATGTTTACTTGATATTGTGAGATTCATCACGATCAATTCTTTCACTATGCTCTCTTTTTTTGTCATATTATCTATCTGTTCCTTTATTGACTGAGTTAAAATCTGTTTGGAATTCATTTTACATGCTCCTTACACACAGTTGATAAGTGTTTTGTTTCAATGGTGACTTGTCAGAATTCACTCCAGATAAGTGCTCTGCATCTAGTTATCAGCCTTTAGTTTTTTCCTCCAAAGTTGTAGTGGAAATTCATCCTTGATAGATGCTTTCACTGTGATGGTCTTTTCCTTTTCTTTTTCTGCTATTATATCATGATTATTTATAGCTGAAAGATAGACTTACTTTCCCTCATTTTCCACAAGTAATACGATCACCACTATGATCTCTTTTCTTTGGTTTTCACTTGACTCCATCGCCCAATAGGTCTTTTCAAAATCCATGCAACCCCCAACCTTATTAAAAAACTTCTCTGATAAGAAATATGGCCTTCTTACTGTGATTATTGAATATTCCTGAGTAAAGATCCCTTGACCGTTGAGAGAACACCCTCTGAGTGTATTAGGTCAGAAGCACACTCAAAATCAATTTTCAGGGATTAGCTTGTTGCAATCCAATTCAAGTTCCGAACAACAAATAAATTTTTCTTTTAAAAATGTGTTAAGGATTAGCTCTATTATAGCCTAGAGTCAACTCTTGCGGCAACATTTTTTGGTGTCGTTGTCGGGGACAGAGGACGAAGTTATCTTCCCTGGGATATGACAAAGGTTCGATCTATCTCCTGATGGTGAACATGGGATAGATGTTTGATTGGTTGTGATTGTTCACCTGGTGACTCCTTGGTTCGTAGACTCTACATGTTTTCGTTGGCAACTCCACTAGTCTCAATGTTGAATTCCTCTACTGCTTGGATCGTTGAAAGGTGCTAAGTGATGAGGTTCAGAATTTTTGCAGGTTACTTTATTGATGCAGGTACATGGTCTACTGTTCTTGGCACTTTACTGGAAAGTACCATCCCTATATGGAGCATATGTTGTAACAAATTTTGGAAATTGCTCTACTCAGTATTTTCATCCCAAATGTGTTTGAGGATCACATCTTATTTCCAAATTATCTATAACTTGCATCAGATTTGCTGAAGGACTTCTAGGGCCTTTTGGGAAGAAACTTTGTGTTCTGAGATCTCTCACTGTAAGTATGACATCTCTATTTTAAATGCAGCACAATAACACTTGCAATATGCAGATGCTTCTAATATGTCATTCTTTCCACAAAGGCAAACAATGGTGTAGAATTTATTTCTATATTATAAAATATCACTAGGGTTCATTAAATTCTTGTTTATTAAAGGTTATGATAATTTTAGGGTTTTTTATTTATAAATAATTATGTTTTGGGGTTTAGTTTGAGGTAAATTAAAATGTTAATTCTAGGGTTAGGTTAATAAGGAGTGCTTGTCTAGGGTTTAATATTAGGGTTTATTATG